>SJXQ01001269.1:244230-272685 GCA_006408695.1 Aepyceros melampus
AAAGAAGAACTTCGAAGGAATGGACGAGTTTTAGTTGGAAGAGAGAAAATGGGAGGAGTGCCAGATGGTAGCTGAGATGCAGGTTTTGTTTGACCCAAAACCTCTTCTGGTAAAAAGCGTGTCGTTGAAACCTGCTCCTTCATTGGAAGAGTTTTTACAGAAGAAGGTGTCTGATCAAACACAGTGTCAGGTAAGCTAATTTCTGTCAGTTCAGCCTCAGACTCCTTCCTAGTATCTCTATAAGCTTCCAAAACTTCCAGAATAAGTCCATCCCCTGTTTCCTTTCTGGCCTTCTTCGCTGCATCTTTTTCAGATATAGGTAAGTCAGTAGAAACAGTGTCAGCCATTAGCCCCTCGAGTTTAGTTCCTACAGATTCTATGAGAGACGGTTCTATGTCAGATAAGGAAATCACAATGTGATCTGTACTAGTTCTACCATCCTGTATAGCTGTCTGATCTAAAGGTATATTTATGTCTTCTGGATAGTCTATAATGCTGCCTGGGAAATAAGTTGATGAAGAAATTTCCTCAGCATCTTCAAATTTAGCCACAATGTCCACTGGCTCAGTATAAACTGTGGTCATGCTATCCAGGGTAGTAATGGGTGAGGAGCCATCTGTGGTACAAACTGAAGAAACCGATGATGTGAGAGAGGGTGTGTCAGAGGGTGGGACTGATGTAGCACTTTCTGAAGGTTCAGAATAGGTCAAAATCAGTGATTCATGAGCAATTATCTCTTGAATTTCTCTTGTGTAATCAGTCACATATTCATCCTCAATTTCTTCTGCTGAGAAATGCTGGGTTATTTTAACATCTGGGATGGAGAGTGTTGTGCTGCTGGTTGAATCTGTAAGAGATGCTCCCGAGAGAACACTTGATGTCAAAGATGCATCAGGTACCCTATCAAAGTCCACAGTGGACTCTGTCATATCATCTCTGATGAGGGGCTGGGTTGGACTAGATCCAGGTGTTAACTGCATCTGTTGTCTTTTCATGAGTTCTTCATAGGCAGCATCAGCATCAATAATTTTTTTTCTTCACTGGTAGAAGTTACCATACTACCCAGATCGACAATCTCATGACTTTCTGGGATGATAAAAGAACTTGAAACTATGTCTTCTTGAGGCAAAACAGCATGTAAATTTTCTAACTCATAAAACTCTTTCTGGAGGTCTGTAATTTTCTGCATGGGATCTTCATAAATCTGTTCTGGAAGTCTCATTTTTTGCTCTCTCCCTCTCTGCTGCAAAAATCCATTTTCTTCTTCTTGCCTTGTGAGCAGACTGCTGTCGACTGAACCATTGTATGTGTCTTCTACTAAAGATTCATAAATATAATCTTCTATTAGCATCCCACCATACAAAGGTTCTTTTTCAAACATTTCGTCTCGTTCATTTGCAGCTGGAAAAGCTTTATATTTCTGGCTTTTATGCATCATTTCTTCATACATCTCCTCAGCACTTTTTAACGCCTTTTGGCCACCTTCTTTCTGCATCATAGATTGCTCATCTGTCGGTGAGTATAAAGACACAGCTGTGGGCAATTTATAAACTTTTTGTACTTCGATTATTTTTTCTGGGCTTATTTCAAAGCCTTCTGGGTCTGACTCTATGCTAGGTGAATATTCAGAACACGAAGATCGATGGAGCTCCTCCATTTCTGCAGCCTGACGTAATTCTTCTGTTGGAGATGCGTCTTCGATGGGAGAGAGATTACTGGGTGGTGTCTTTGGTCTTTCCCTCCTTCTCTGAGCTCGGAGTTCATCTTTGTCTTTCTTTGATTTCTTACTAGAACTCTTTCTTTGCTGCTGTTCTAATTCCCGTTGCTTTTCTTGCTCCTTCAATAATTCTTCTTCTTCTCTCAATTCTTCCTCCTCTGAAGAATCTTCAATGGTAGGTAAAAGAGGGCCGTGTGATCTATGCCGAGCTTTGCGTTGCTGTTTGCTCTCTCCTTTTTTGTGACTTGGACTACTATCGCTGTCTTCATCAAGAGAAGAAACAGACGTAGGGGATGTGCCAGGAGTGAAGCTGGAAGCATGAAGACTGAAGAGCCTTCCCCCCTTGATCGATCTTCTGGAGAGTCTGTCAGGCTTTCCATTTCTAATTCTGGCTCGTCATCAAAATACAAAGCTGTTTTTTTCTGTGGCGACTCTGCAGAATATTTATCGGCTATCGTGCTGTTGAGTTCAATTGTTTTAAATCGACGGAGCCCTCCTCCTCCGGCAACTACAAGTTCTTCACTCTCCTGACTTTTAGTTTCTCTGTATTTAAGCTCAGGACTTTCATCAAAGGTCTCGTCATCTTCATCGTGCCAGGAATGGCGTCTTCCTGCATCGTCGTCAAAGCTTGCGCTACTTTTTCGCGTCAGTCGCCTGTGTTTCCCTCCTGTTCCTTTCCCCTTCCCCCTGGTTTCTTCCTTCTTCTGGCTTTCTATACTGCTGCTAATCTCTTTGAGCTGGTTCCTCATGAACTCATCGTCTTCGGAATCGGAAGCATCTTCATCAGCACTCATTTCTAGGATCTGCTTTCGAATGAAGTCCTCCTCTTCACCTGATCCTTGGCTGTCTTCCTGTTTACACTCGTCACTGCTTGATGATTCAACACTGGTCCTCCCTTTTCTTTGCGGAACCGGTGAGTTTTCGCTTTCACTACTGTCTTCAATTGAATCATAAGGCTGTCTCCTTATAGCCAACTCGTCAACAAATTCAGGCTTTGCTTGGTCCTTTCTGGAAGGAATGTCTTGTTGGCTCTCTTTTTTAAAAGGGTCTCCTTCTTCTTGACTCTCTTTGAGTTCCTCGTCTGAAACTGTCGATTCCAGTTTTTCCGCTAAACTCTGAGTTTTCTGCTGGCCCTTAGGCTGCTCAGGAGAAACCTCATGGGGCTGTGTTTGCTTTTCTGACTTTTCTTCAAGTGTACTTGCCTGAGCTTCTAAAATAGATAGGACTGTGCTTTCTAACTTAGCCAAATCTGAGGGGCTGGAAGGGCTGCTTTCTTGTGAAAAGGAGTCCTTTTTGAGTCCCTTGAGCAAATCCTTTTCATCACTGGGAATAAGACTTGGAATTTCACCAGTGAACTTGATATTCCATCAGAAGAATATCCTGTGTCACTAAGACCTTGTGGGCTTTTCGGCTGCTGAGAACTTGAAGTGTCTGATTTGTCATCTTCCTTTTCCTAGCAGGGAGGAAAAGACACAGGAAAACTTAACATGGGTAAACTAATAACACAGCCTTCCCATTACTCTCAAATAACTATTACTGAGGAGAAATTATAGGAATTTTTCAACTATCTAACAGTATTTTTAAAAATCTATGAGCACAAAAAATAAAAATAGTTGATACATATTAAGGTTAGTTTTCGTTTAACTAAAGTTTAATCAAATGTCAGTTCTCAAGCACCACTGATTTTATTTCATTGATGTATCATTTTATATCTCAAAACCATTTTCCTTCAAAAACATGATTATTTTTCTCAGTACATTTACTTTGCGTAAGAAGTCAAATGGCCAAAGAAAATCTTTAGTAAGTTTCTTTTAACACAATTAATACTTTTGGATTATTAGGATAGGCAAACAAAGAATCAGAGAATGGGCTTTGAACTTGGCTGTAAACTGTATGGGATATATTTACTTAACAAATAATCAGGTAACGTGACCATAATAATGTTCATCTCACCTACTGCAAAGGATTCTTTTTTTTTTTTTTTTTTAGATAGAGAGGTCAAACAAGGCATTGCCTTTTAAGGACACTCAAAGATGTAAAATGTTATATTTCACTTGGTATGATTGTTAATCTCCTTATCACTATTGCTAATCTCTATATCACAACTGTTAAGCTCTGTATCACTTGAAATGAATGTTTAGAAATTATAAAATTCAAAAAAGCTATGTGATCATTGGTCTGACTGAAAGCTTTATCTAAAGAGAAATATTTAGCTGTTATTTTTCTAGAGTTATTAGATCATAGCTTCAGCATCCCATCTTAAAGAAACTTAATATCATTTATAAATGTCTACAGACTTGAATATACTTGAAATTTTACCTTCGCCTTACCCTACTCATTTGCATTCATTCCAATTCAGTATCTGTCTTTAGGATAAAGATGTATCTTGAGCACATTATAGGGTAAAATGCTTTTGCAGAATTTAAAACATAACAATTAAAAAAGACAGTCTGACACATTCTTCACAACTTTTAAGCAAAAAACCATGCCTGTCCTTTGTATTACTACAAATTAACTTCCCTGGACCATTTTTGATGTCTTTCTAGAAAAGGAATACTTATCTGCCATTGTGAGATCACAGTAGTTGGGCTGACAAGCACCCAACTAACTGGTTCATTTCTCTTAAGAGCTACAAATTGAACAGGTAATCACAGGTGAAGCAGTGTTCTCATAAATTTTCTAGACAGTTTTTCTAGGGATCTCCACTGTGACTGCCCACATCTCACACAATACCAGAGGACAACATTTTATGTCCAGTATGCTTTCTACATCTTTCTTTCTTATATCTAACTACCATAACCACAGAGGTGGGGACATAAGCTCCTTGTGAAAAAAAAGTCAAGAAAATGATTCTTCATAATAAAATTTTGATGGTGTAATTTGTGTACTTTATTGTGAGTCTGCACATATTATAATACATAACAATGTAATAAAAGTATACATATAAGGAGGAAATGCAACTGTGGTTATATATAACAATTTATTGAGTATAATAATGAATAAATTTTAATTTTATACAGTGAATTCTGAAGGCTCTAATGGCATTTTACAAAAATAAGATTTGGATCAGACATACACAACATAATAAAGGAAATTAAGAAACACTAGACAGAAGACTCAAATGCATAAATATCAAAATCCCTACTGTACAATCCCCCTTATATGCCCTTCTGGATGTGTTCATGCTTTCCTTCTTTTCTCAGTGTTATATTCTACCAATTTCTCCCTCCTGGTTTCTTTCCTCTATATTCCTCATGAGATTCAATCATCATTTACCTATGATGATGTTATGATGATTTTTCACCTAATTGACTTCCTCTCCATATTATAAGGTGGAATAGGTCTGCAAAGATGTTGTTCTACAGGTCTGTGGGTTTAAGATAAAGTGTCTGGGTGTTCAATAAGGAAATCAAGTTAGGTGATCAAAGGGCATTTGGCTGAATTGTTTAGTAGGAACAGTTGGTCCTATTCTTTTTTTTTTTTTTTTTTTTCAGTTGGTCCTATTCTTATACCATGATCACTGAAAAAACTCAGTGTCAATTTCTGTCATACTGACTAGCATAAATGTAAACTTTCTGGCAGAGATGAGTGACCATCTGCTCCATTACTATTAGTGTACTATCAGATCAGACACCAACTAACCCCTTTGCCTCTTTAAGAAACCTGTACATTCCATCTGCTGCCACTAAAACAATAAAAAAGTTGTTCTTCACATATAGAGATCGGCATAATGAGGTGCTTATCTCTCCATCCACCTATCCTTACTGTGGCTATTCACTCTTGTTTGTGCGATATCTGGGTTAAAGTTCTAGTGCAGTTTGTATCCATGTAGGTTAACTGGCAATGGCACCCCACTCCAGTACTCTTGCCTAGAAAATCCCATGGACAGAGGAGCCTGGTAGGCTGCAGTCCATGGGGTCGCTAAGAGTCGGACACGACTGAGCGACTTCACTTTCACTTTTCACTTTCATGCATTAGAGAAGGAAATGGCAACCCACTCCAGTGCTCTTGCCTGGAGAATCCCAGGGATGGGGGAGCCTGGTGGGCTGCCGTCTATGGGGTTGCACAGAGTCGGACACGACTGAAGTGACTTAGCAGCAGCAGGTTAACTGGTCAATTATAGATTTAACACCACAAACTCTTGCTTTATGAGTACATTTCTTAAGGAGGGAATAATTTGATCAAAAAAGAAAGAGTATCCAGTACTAAGAGAAGAATATACAGCATAGTGTGTAAGTTTGGTCTGATTTTTCTCTCATTTTTCAAACTTCAAATTAACATTTGAAGTCCTGTAACTCCAGAAAACTGTGATGAAAGGAGTCGTGTGAGGGAGGCTTATTTTCTTTCAAATTTCTAATTCCCTAGGACTAAAAAATTGGACGTTTTCCTTTAGTTGCTTCAAAAATGTGTGGCTGATGCTTTTTACTGAGAAGAACATTAAGCTATGTAGTAACATATTAAGATTTAATAAAATTAATAGATTCAAATGATTCTAAAGTATATGCATAGATTACATATGTAATACATATATACATATGTGGTTAAATATCACTGAGTTTTCTTATTTACTCATTACTTTCATCATTTGAATTGATAGGAGCTGGAATTATGCATTTATTACATGCAACACAAATACAATCCAGAATGACCTCTAAAATTATTACATAAGAATAAAATTCCAGGTATAGTGCCCTTATAGTCCTTAATCTTAGATTTGAAGTCAGTGGGAAGTTAAGTGTTCATAATTTAAGCACACTTTTTAGAAGAAAAATGCAATGTTATTTTTCAGTTCCCTGAGGAACACATTTTCACTGTATTTTTCTAAATACATTTAGCATTAGACTCTATTTCACTGAGTTTGATTTTTTTGTATATGTTGCACTTTTTCTCCATGTATAGAGTTCTGTGCTTGAGTCTTTGTAGTCTTTGTGTATGAAACAACTATTCAAAATTTTAAGAAATGAAGATTCATATTTTCTTACTAACCCAAATCAGAAAGTGAAGACTACTTTCCCTTTCAATATTCCACTGCCCTTTATCGACTTGAAGACTGGTCAGAGAGAGGCAGTGAAGAATTCAGAATCACTTGAAACCTTCCCATGGCATCCTATCTTGAGGCCTTCTCTAGTATCAAGACATTTTTGTCCTGCCAAACTTAGTTCTGCCCTTTTCAGATATGTTAAACTCTTAGGCTTCCATTTCGAAGGCAAATGGAAGGTTTTTTTTTTTTTTTAATTGGAGTTATGAACTGAATTCTTGGTTAAATATAAGACTGTACAAAGAAAGGAAGCAATATTACGTTTTTGCTTAATGTCCTCCAAGTTATTTAACAGGCCAAAGGAAAACAACAGATGAATAATCTTTAATCAGTTATACAATGTTTTGTCAAAATGGATTGCTAATCTGAATATTCTGAACAGTATAAACAAAATTAAATCACAAATTTACTGGACTTGGAGAGGAAATTAGATAGTCCCACATACATGGGTATCCTTTTCGCTGCAAAAAACCTCATCATTTTCCATGCTATACAATTATGCTGTCTTTATATACCATGTCTATATATAACTTAAATACTAACTTCTGGGTCATTTTAACTAGAAATAAAAGTTTATGCTAAAGGATGTTTGAATTTTGTCTTTTTTTAAATCAAGAGAGCTGTAACTTTTCAATGTAATATATCAAATGCAGACAAGCAGTATTCTGTATCAGTGTAACACATAATTTTTAAATGTTAAACTAAAAAAACAAAGAAGAATATACCTTTCAAAGCATTTATTATATTTCAGGATACATTTTAATTCCATTTGACTAAGACATTTTGAAAGACAGGAATGAGTGGAGCGACAAAATGATGTGGCAATAGAGAAATGCAAACAAACTAACAATATGAATGACGCACAGGACAAATGAATAAATAAAATGTTGTCAACATATAAATGAAGTAAAAAAATATATACAAAGTGTCTGGGATTAGAGTGGGAATTGCTAAGGGAGTTGAATAATTATAATAATGAAAAGGCAGTGTGCTAATGTCATGGGGAGGCAGCATTATGTAGAGTATTTAGGAGCCCAGCCTTTATAAGCAGAACTGGACTAGAATCTTAGCTTTGCTGCTTCTCAGCCTTGTGATCTAGAGCATAACAAATTTAGTTTTCTCCTCTTTAAAACAGATAAAATATTTAACTCATCAATAGCTATGTGGACCAAGTGATAAGGCACCTAAGACACTGCTCAGAACATAGTAAGAGATAAATTGACTATTATTATGATTTAAAATAAAAAGCAATTTAAAAGCAATCATTATAGAGTGTCTGAACAGTAGGAGAAGTGACTGACACAAGGGAGAGGTCCCGGTGGGATTTTTCCAATAGGAAAACAGCACCAGTGCACAGAGAAGAACTAAATTCAGGTTCAGAAGGAAGACGGCCCAAGCCACCTCTGGGATTCACACAAAGGATTCTTGGCTGTTTTTCAACCTCTCATTGATGGGGGAATACTAGGTTGCTTTCAAGTTACAGTGGAGCCACATTCCAAAGGGCCGGGAAAGCCAGCTTAAGTATTTTGGCAGAAGTTCTCAGTTGAGGCCAGGTATGCAAAATGTAAATACTTTTAGGAAGTAAATACGTAGGATTTTTAGTGTCTTTTTAAACCCCAAATAGAAATCATATTTTACAAATGTTTAATAAATAGACTGATACCAGCATTCTTTGATTTCTTATGTCAGGTGGTCATATGTTCTCTGAAGAATCCTGGGAGAAGACTGGGAGTTATGCTGTAAACATTCATAGCAAGGCAGTTACTTTAATTGCTCACCTTTAAATTGAAGCTTATTGTTCAGTTGTAGTTTTTATTACCTAATTTCAAGCAAACCAACATTCCTGTAATAGGTCAGTGGCAGACAAGATATTCTCACAAAAAAATCACGTGTTAAAGATAATGTTAATAATGGTAGAAACACACAAGCATATTTATAGAGAAGCTGACACTCATCATATTGTTATCAGTTTTTCATCAGCAACATGTCAAGGTAAAAGCTGTGATGATCAAGTTAAATCAGATCTGACACACAGTTAGTCAAAAATGTGCCATAACTAGGAAAACTATTTGATATCTATATTGCATATGCTATTGCTATTAACAAACCTTGCTTTAACACATCATGTGCTGGCTAATTTCAGCAAGTGATCCTATAATACTATCACAGGCTTCTAATATTTTTGGCAAATAAACATTCTAGTACTTAACAAATATTCAACAAGTTGAAACAAACATATAAAATCTTCTTTTGAGTTGCTGTCTTATTGAATAGGAAAAGACAAAAAAATCATGTAACACTTGGGGAAACTTGATTTTTCTGCCATGGAAATATGGCTGAAGTAATACATAGAAAATAATATGGTGAAAAATCAAACTGCATTTCTTTGTTAGCCAGTATCACTGTAAAGAAGAAAGAAATAACTGCAGAAGTTTTGGGGAAATTATTAGGATAAAGTAAATAGCAAAATGTTTGGTAATAAAATCAAAGTGTGGATGTTTCTAACATGCTGAGTTTATAATATTCATTATTTCTGTTTCAATAGTAAAATATTACTACTGTGAGCTACTAAGTGGTTCAATACTGAGTGATTTTTTAAAAAGATGTATCTATATTAATGAAAAAAAACCTGTATGTTAAATTCTGAGGAGCGGTTCTTTTGATTGGAATTGTTGTTATTTTTAATTTCTTTATTTTAATTGGAGGATAATTACTTTACAACGTTGTGTTGGTTTCTGCCATACATCAACATGAGTCAATCATAGCTAAACATATGTCCTCTCCATCCTGAATTCCCCTCTCACCTTCCACTCCATCCCAGCCCTCTAGGTTGTCACAGAGAACTGGGTTGAGCTCCTTGTGTCACACAGCAAATTTCCACTGGTTATCTATTTTACATATAGTAATGTATATGTTTCAATGCTACTCTGGAATTATTTTTTAAGTTCAGGATAGGGGACACATGTATACCCATGGCTGATTCATACTGAGTGATTACAATACTATAAAGTAATTAGCCTCCAATTAGAATAAATAAATTAATTTACAAAAAAAAAGGATAAGGTTACAGAGATAGCAGTGCATGCAAAATTAATTTACTGCATCTTTTACAAGTAAGCCAGTATTGCAGAGTACCTCAGGATTTTACAGATGTAGTACATATTGCAATGAGCCCTTTATATTTTGAATAATATCTTTAATATTTTGTACTGAAATAAAGAATAACTAAAATTTATTTTATCCATAGAGGTTTTCTATTTATCTCATGAGAAATTAATTTAAAAAGTTATAGATTATGAAGATTTAATTTTTTTTTGACAAAAGTAGAACCCCAAAGTGGTTGAATGTTTTGGTGCTGATAAATGGTGATTAGTAATATGCTACATATTATATATTTAGAAAGAAAGTAAACTCTGATTATCAGTATGATAACTAGAATGTATATGGGGAAAAAATAAACACAAGTGTCTCTTCAAGAGAATCATGATGTGTACACAATCCTCTGAAGATAGATAACTGGAAAGCATCATGTGATTATGCTAGATAAAATGACATATCATTTAAAAAAGTTGTCATGTTTGCCTTTTCAAACAAACTTTAGACAGAATATTTTAATCTGTTTATAAACTTTGTAGATAAAAAATTCCGGTGGGTTTTCAACCCATTTGCTTAAAAAAAAAAAAAAATTTAGAACACCACATTTTGTGATAAACAGGAATAAATAACTGGTATCAAGTTAGATTAACATTTATTTATGGAAATTCCACAACTTAAAAAAAATAGTTTTCAATTCCAAACCTAGAAAACAGGTAGCAAGATTTGGAAAGTACTGTCTTTAATACATTTCTTTCATTTCTGATATATTCTGTGGACTATCCTTTTTATTTTAAAGAGTCATCAACACTAAATGTCAAAATATCAAAATAAACAACTTAGAAGCTGAATTTCAAAGAACTCTTATTAAAACATCTTACAAGATTTTCAAACATCAAAGCACAGTCAGCACTCTCTAAACTATTATTATTAATTATACTTCACTATGATCAAGTGTATCTATATTTAAATAAAAATAAAAATGGTGATTTAGCTTAATTTTTATATTTTTGTGAATATCCATATTGAAAATATAGTACACAGGTTTAATTTAGAAATAAGTATACACATACTGAGGTTGTTAAAGAAAAGTAGAGATGATTAAAAGTGATAAATTTCTAAAATAAAAAGTAGCATCAACAAAATATTTGCATACTTCTTGTTTAAATTAAAACCAAACAGAGAATCATTAGAGATATCTGAGTGACAGAGTTATACTGTCTGAACTCTGGAAAACAATTACTTGATAATTATATACTAGAGAAAGGAAAAATAGAAGCCTATTGACTAGCAATTATATTCCTCAAGTCATTGATATAAGATTATGAAGGCCATAAGTAGGATACTGTCCTTAGGAATAGGAGCTAAGAGATAGAAGCGTGATGTGGAGAGCCAGTGTGTAAGAAGAAACCTCAGACTACCCTAAAGATGAGCGACTGGGAGACTAAAGACATGATGAATGATGAAGCCATTATCAGAAACAGAAACTGCTTCTACAGAGAGTTGGATATGATTTGAACACACTGAGTCCCACTTTACAATGAGCTTCTGAAGTGAAATGATCTACTCAGTACTTGAACATGCAAGTCCAACACTCGAGAGAGACAGATGGTACACAACAAGATTTAGGAAATAGGAAATAAATGTTCATGTGGCTCCCCTGAAAGGAAAAAAGACAGAATTCAAAGAAAAACCTCATCACATAGAGATGGGAAAAGAGAAAGTCAGAGAGAAAGTCAAAGTAGAACTCATAAAGCGCGATCAGAAAGACAAAAAAGAGAACAAAAAGGGAAGAGTCAGGAAAGCCAAGGGCAGCTTCACAAGAAAAGAAATAGTAAAAAGAATCTATTCTGCAAAGGAGTTAGCTTGGAGAAACAGTGGGTGGAGGTGGGGGGAGTTAGATCTAGCCATTAGAATGAAAATACATAGGCATCTGTTTTCTCTAGCTCTGATAAACTTATGAATTAATAACAAAGGAAGATCAGGATTTATTTTATCAGTGATGTACCATATGCCAGAGATGAATTAGTAACCCTGTGTTAAAACTATAAACAAAACAACAACTAAACTGGGTTGCTGCTGCTGTTGCTAAGTTGCTTCAGTCGTGTCCGACTCTGTGTGACCCCATAGACGGAAGCCCAGCAGGCTCCCCTCATCCCTGGGATTCTCCAGGCAAGAACACTGGAGTGGGTTGCCATTTCCTTCTCCAATGCATGAAAGTGAAAAGTGAAACTGAAGTCGCATTAACGCTTAAAAGTTTCCATTAAAGAAAATGAAAAAGAAGAATATATAAAGAATAATATATATTCCAGATTATGCTTGGATTATAAATAAACCTTCAATATTAAACAAACTGAATAAAACTCTGAACAAAATACATTATATTGCATACACACAATACTAAAATAACTGCAAAAATGTTTCTTCTGAAGTTTGGCTGTACTTTTTAAAAAAATCACAATTATTTAATAATTTTGTGGTTGAACACATCTTAAAAGATTTTCAAGTGAGAAGAAATTTGTTGAGTCTTGCTTAACCAAGTGGCTAAGTAAATAAAAATTTCAAGACAAACATTATTTCATGTGAAAGGGGGATACTGATTTCATGTTAGTATTTTTTTTTCTGAATGCTACTGACTCTTTTTGAAAATGCTACTAATTGAAAGCTTTTACTTATAAAATTACCATTAAGCATTTGGTGTACATTTAGGTAGACATTAATAAATTACAGGTGTAAAACTGCAAAATGAAGTAAGAAACATAACTTACTGTTTTTTCCTTTCCAGATTCCGCCTGATCAGGCTTTGCCATGCATGGTGCCTGTGGCTGTACTTTTATTTTTTGAGTCATCCCATCTTCTTCTTTGGGCAAACGCGGAGGTGCACTGGCTGGTAAATCTTCCGTCTCCAGCCGTGGTTGTTTCTTTTCTTCCACTGCTTCTGGAGGCACTCTGCCTTCAGATTTCACTTTAGCAATTTGTACTTGAGTTTTAAGTAAGTCATGTTTCTTTTCTTCCTCTAGAACCGATGCTTTTGTTCCTGGGGCTAACTTTTTGTCTTCAAGAGCCAACTTTTTGTCTTCAAAAGCCGACTTTTTGTCTTTAGGAGTTGGTTTTTTTTCTTCAAGAGGTGGCTTTTTTTCTTCAAGAGGTGGCTTTTTGTCTTCAGGGAGTGGCTTTTTGTCTTCAGAAGGAGGCTTTTTGTCTTCAGGGGGTGACTTTTTTTCTTGAGAGGCTGAAGTTTTGTCTTTCTCTCCTTTACTCTCCTCTCGGATTTGATCTATGGTTTCCTTAGGGGGACTTTTTTCACCTGAAGATGTTTCTTTTACCTTTTCTGAAATGGTTTTTTCTGCTTCCAGTTTTTCTTCTTGTTCCTTCTTTTTCACTTTTACTGGGGCAGGCATTGCTGTTTCCTGAAATGGTTGTTCTGTAGGGACAGGCTAGGAGAGGCTTTTGGTCCTGCCTGTGTAGGTGCCGTTTTGCCCATGTCTCCCAGTTGTCCTGATATTGCTCTCTGGGTTTGACAATTTAAACAAAGCCATTCTTGAATCTGTAAATAAAGGAAAATTAAAAGATTAACTATATTATAATACATCTATTTTGGTACATTTACCAAGATGAGCACTTGACAATTTCTGGCTGCTTTTTTATGTATGGAGAAGGTAGGTCATTGTTTTCTGGATCAATAGAACTGACTTTTAAAAGAACATTGCAAAAAGACTGCCTGAAATCTAAAGAATAGGAGGAGTCCTTAGGGATTAGCATCTAATTGGCCTCATCATAAAAAGAAAATAAAAAATGTATCAAAGATGTTTAGTTGCTAAGTCCTAACTGACTCTTTTGCAAGCGTAGCCTTCTAGGCTCCATGGGATTTCCTAGGCAAGAATACTGGAGTGGAGTGCCATTTCCTTCTCCACGGGATCTTCCCGACCCAGGGATCAAATACCCCAGGGATTGAACCCAGGTCTCTTGCACTGCAGGCGGATTCTTTAACACTGAGCCACTAGGGAAGCCCTCATCAAAGACAGACTAGGGAAATATCAATTTTTTGGTTAAAAAAAATCTGCATTTGTTCTAAATACAAACATTTTAAAGCCTCATATCTTCAAAATTAGTGTTCCTATCATAAATTTTTTCAAAAACTATTAAATTACAGTAGTTTTCTTTTCAGAGCCAATTAATAGTAAGTTTTTAAAGACTTAGCCTATAATCTCCTATCTTTAGTTTTGGATCAAATGTAATTCTATCTACCAGAGCAAAAGATGACAAGGCACATGAAGAAGTTTCAAAAATCACTTGTATATAATTCTCCATCTGATTTAAGATTAAAAAATGTTATTTTTAATAATAATCACATTTTTTATGCAACTGTGTCAAGAAGCATTCACAAATTAAAACTGTTTGATTATCTTTTCCCCCAGTTTTCTCAATTGCTGACTAACATAGTTCCTTATACTACTTCTTTCCTAAGTGGAATCCATGGGCCACCTGAGCCAAATCTCCTGAAGTAGTCCTTACTCATACAAATTTTAGTAACTATACCAATATAATTTTAGCAGAAACCTGGGATAGGAGAAGGAGAATCTGCCTTTTAAATAACCTGTTGGTGAATTCTTTTGCAAACTAAAGATTGAGAACTATCCTCTCATAACACACATAAATGATCATATGGTAGAGAGATTGCAAGACTGACAATGTTGCAGAATTTCCTCCTTATTGATGCATGGTGTGCTTTTTCTTACATTATACCTATTAAAATGTAAGAAATTAAAGTTATACATGTAGCTTCTGTTACCATTTAATGAATGCCTATCTTTTATAGTACACAGGTGGAGAGTCATGCAAACAATATTGTGATCGCATGTTATACTGTTTTCTGAGAGGTAATTTCAAATTGCTCTTCATATTGGATCATTCTTTCCAGTAGCATAACTTCAATTATTTAGAGATAAAAATCACTTATTGTTCTAGAATATTATTAGACAACTAAGATTCATTTCTTCAGTTTTCAATTTCTTTAAAGAAACAAAAATGTTGCTTAATAATAATGACTGTTTTGCAACTCGTAAGCTGTTATAATTCTTACTTGATATCTAAGACAGTAGGACCCAAGACAGTTATTTAATTTCAGATAAAATGCTGTCTATAAAACATTAGTATGTATTATGGGTCACTTTACTTTGTGTGTTATGATCATCCAGTACTGATTGCTTTCTTGATTTCAACTCTAAGCAGCAATAAAGTGAGTTGTGGCTTCTCTATATAACAACTTTATACAAAGTCTTATGAAAGAAACTGATTTGATCCTTATGTCCAATTCTAAAACTTCCAGCTGTTGTGTTGAAGAGTCCTTAGAGGAGGTACTTCCATAATGTCAACAGAAAATCAATCTTAATCAGTGTTGTGGTTTTAAAAACCTTTCTTTGGTGGGGCCATATCTTACAATATTTTCATTCAGAAACTGACATTTTAAAAAACAAAAATAACACAAATATCTGTACCATTGTGCTGTTTTGTCATATGGATTCTAAATGCCAAATGCAGGTGTGTGCTATGCATTCCTGTCAGGGCAGGTCCAAATGTAAATAAATTAGGAAGTTTTTAACATTCCAGAAATAAATGTTTGGAAATTCTTATCAAGTATAAAAGCATGATAACTTTATCTGAGTTTTAGGGACAAATTATTCTTACAAAGTTGTCATCTCTTGCTAGTTATATTAACAGCATGTGATACCAAAATGGTACACAGCTCTCATTAAAAGGAAAAGTCTGTTGAGAAAATAGTGATTATTTCAAGGTATACTCATTAGTTTCATATATTTGAAAATTTAGGTAAGAGGATAAAGGGTTTCATTAATGTAATCTACTATGTCACATAAAACACTTTATTTTCTTGATTTAAGATGTTTGAAAAACCTACAAGTAGTGATAACCCACCCCTACTAAAATCACAGGCAAAGAGAAGGAAATAGCACTAGTCTAAGAGAAAAATGACCTATGTTGAGAGCCTCATTGGCTGGTTCAAATCTCTCTTTTGCTCAAATTCCCATACTGATTCAGTTAAACCTAGTATCTTTTTTGTTTTTTGGCCTGTTCATGCAGCTTGTGAGGTCTTGTTCCCTGATCAAGGCTTGAACTTAGGCCTTCTGCAGGGAAAGCATGGAAAGCTAACCACTGGACTGTAATGGAATTCCCTAAACCCAGTATCTTTAACTATTACTGTCTGTAATTAAATTTTAACATGATGTTGCCACACTTGGTCTCTTGGTTACATGACTGATTTGCATTTTGAAGAATATCATAAGGCCAAGCTCATTTATTTTTAAACTTACACTTTGTCACCAAAATTAATTCAGAAACTGATGCTAGTATTATGTCAAATAATTATGACAAGAGCATTCACTTACATATCTATTCTGTAGATACTCAGTCTATTTTTATCTATGGAGTACATATACCCTGGGGAAATTATATGTGCAAGGCTTATTCAATCATGAACTCACACTCAGTAGAAGAAATAAGCTATGGGTTAAATATAAGTATAATATTCTAGGGAAAAAACTAAGGAAGATGGAAAAGATACTATGGTTTAAAAGGATTATCTGATGAATTCATTTACAACATAAGGAATTTGATAAATTATAAATCACAGAGTAATTTTTCACCAGTTAGAAATGTTGAACAGGTGGTCTCACATGTGTGTCTCTTCTTTCTGCAGCCCTAGAACTCAGGTTGTTGTTTAGTTGCTAAATTGTGTCACTCTTTGCGACCCCATGGACTATAGTCCACCAGGCTTCTCTATCCATGGGATTTCCCAGGCACGAATACTGGTGTGAGTTGGGATTTCCTTTTCCAGGGGATCTTCTCAACCTGGGTATTGAACTCATCTCTCCTGAAGTGGCAGGCAGATTCTTTACCTCCGAGCCATCAGGGAAGCCCTTAGAACCCAAATTAGAATACCAACAAATTCAGCAAGCAGAGGAAGTTATAAATTCAATAAAGGATTGAAAAGAAAAAACACTATTAGTTGCATCAAAAATTACATATTTCTTTAAATTTTGTTTATTAAAAGAAAAGATAGGAAAAGGCAGAGATTAGGGTAAAATCTGAACTAGAAATGAGAAAAGCAAAAGCAATCAAATTATGACAAAGAAGAAAATGAGTAAAAACTAATTTTCACAAGAAAATTCATTTAGACAATACAGGTCATCATTATTCAATCATCATTAAATATAAACACAATTACTAGAAAAATTTTCTTTAAAAAAAACAATTTGGAAAAATATTCTACAACCACATAAGAAAATGTAAAAATCTGTTTTTCACATTTCTTTTTTGCTTTTTTATCACAAATAATCCCAGACTTTTTTAAAATCACTGTATTCAGGAACCTAATTAAGAAGTATTAATTTTCTGGGTTCAAAAATACATACCTACAATCTCAATTTGTCAATAGCCACACATTATTAGACACAACATTATTTAATACTAATAATGTTTCTAGTTTAGTAGCAATCTGAAGAATTAAGAAGATTTATAAAATTATATTAAAATTCATAAAAATCACTGTCACATATGACTTTTAATAGCTGAAAAGATTTTGCCAGACATAGAATTAATTCTTTCTATAAAAGTTACAGTTGTGACACACAGGGCTAATCACATTTTGCCTAAAGGTTAAATATCAAATGTTATGGTTTTATCTCTGAGCTATTTCCTTAGAAAGACAGTAAGACAATCAGAAAATGTATATTATAAATAATATGATGTATTGTATATTATATATGTGTATAAATTGAAGGTATTTCTGTTATATTACTGAGTTTATTACATAGAAAAATAGAACAAATAGATCCTATGGAGGCTTTTTAAAAACATACTAGTCATTATTATGGATGCTCTCAGACCATTTACATTTGGATTCCTGTGTTTTAAAAATATGTTTTATTTTCAGTATACTGTAAGTATCTTCTAATGGCATAAATATAATAAAACTTTATATTTCATCTATATTATTATTAAGTGTATTAAATTCAGAAGGATGTATTTATACATGTCATTTATATATATTTATACTATGAAACCAATCACATTTTTTTAGTGCCTTAATGTTAATATCCAGGATATCAAAATTCACATCCAAATAGGAACAATTCTGATAAAGTATATGAAAAATAACTCCATTTTTATCACAACGTATTAAAATATATCCATTTGCCAACTAGTACACATTAATAAAATACATTTATTTTAACATAAAATCATCAGGGCTTCAAAACAACACTCTAAAAAAACATTTAATCTTAAGAGGAGAGTAGGAAATGAAGGCAGTTTTACTCGAAAAAGGGATTCTGCTGTGCTACTCAGCATTTTTCTATCAATAAGCAATTTGCTTTATATAACATTTCAGCTGTAACTATAGCAACAATACCATTAAGGAAAATCTCAGAACTTCAGGCTTGCCTATTTATTTTTCTAAGTATTTTTTCTGAAGCATGATAATAAGACCTGCAGCAGGTTGAACGTCTGATGTTAGACTTTAAATGGTAGAAAGTGATGGTCCCAAAATCTATATAAGCAATCATATTTGTGTCAGAGAAATATTATCTTAATATGAATTTTTCATTAAATAATCAACTAGATTGATTCAGAAACTCATAAACTTTTTGTCAAAGTGTTTAAGTAGCTCCTGAGTGACCCCACTTAAAATTCTGTAAAGGAAAACCAAGTAATCAAGGGGATTGCTACTATAATGCCATTGAGTTTCCTAGCTACCATGACGCTTCTGAACAAAAAATTTACACATATTTTAGCTGGTCTGCTTATCTGTTTGTCATCCAGAATGTTATTTTTTTTAAAGCTGAGAAATAATTACACTGATAATTTGTTTAGAAGTCACTATTTTACTTCCTGACAAATCCACAAATTGGCGAACAACATCACCTGCAACTTGTCACTTTCTTCTATGCCCCCAAAGTCTTGGCATTAGGGTGTTTTATTTATCCAAGGCCCACACACTCTTCAACTTGACATTCTAAAAATCAGATTTTTTGCTTATTAAATCTCTAATTTAGTTACTTTTGCTACTTTTAAAAGGAAAATGATTGAGTTCATGGTGGATTCAATTTTTTTCCTTCAGCTTACACAGTAAATTGTTCAGACTACAAAGTCAGGATACTAAAAACTTGTAATGATTTATAAGGCTACATTTGCAAGTGTGTGCAATAATGTGTTTGTGATATTTCTATTACTTTGTCCCTCCCCAAAATGAATGGGATTACTTTTGTTCCTTTTATAATCACTGAAATAAGAGTAATTCATAGCCAATATATGTAACTGACTGGCTGAGGCTCTTCCTCATTTACTTCATATGTAGATATAAGAACTTTCTCAGAATGTATTAGAATATTAATACTGACATGAAAACTAAGAAAAAACCAAGTAGGTGATTTAAATATCAATTTTCAATGGAATTACTGATATGTAGGGTAGAAAATCAATAATGAAACCTAGTAGAAAATCTGTACTATTAGAAACCTATATAGGTGTTATCATTCTTAGGTCTAACTTGATAGTGGTCATGTCCTTATCCATCTCTTCCTTTATGTTTACATCTGTAAGACCTGCCCCCCAACCCCATATCTAAATGCATGAAATCTATTTTACTCTTTTGTTGTAAACTTCTATATAATGTAAAACTATATTAACAAACATTTCCATAAATAGCAAGATGCCAACTAAAATCGTGTATACTATACTAGGGTTTAAAATTATAAAATAAAATTATTGGGATTATAATCGCACACTTTGACTGACATTTTTCTGTGTCCATTTTTCTTTGAATAAAGCAGGATCATTTTTCTAGTCACCTTTTCACTACAATTAATAAGTATTTTCCTAAACTAAGAAAGTAATCTCTGAGTGTTCAATGTTTTAGATATCATTACATAAATAATATATAAATACACATGCACTAATTAAAATCTTCTGAATAATTACAGTAACAATTTTGACAGAACTTGTTGAGGGAAATCAGGGGCTTAGTTTCCTTTCAGAAATATATGAAAATAAATATGTATTTTCTACTAAATATAAAAGAACTAAACAGGGTTAATTTCCTTACAATATCTTCCTTCCTTTCTCCTTTTTCTTTTCTATCTTTTTCTACCTCCCTCTCTTTTTTCTTATACCTCTCTTTTTTTTCTAACTGGAGAGAGAGAGAGAGAAAGAAAGAGAGATTGACCTCACTAAAACTGTTTTTGACTAAGTAAGTTACCTGATTTGGGTTCAATCAGAAACATTAGTACACCTGATCACCTTCCAGTGTGATCAAGTATCCTGTTAAAAGTGTATGAAAGACAACCCTAAGGACACAGCTGATTTCTCACTGGTAACCAATAATAAACCGAAGTTATGAGTAATCATACATATTTATGCTGACTTTAGCTAATTCAGCTCTAGAAAAAATGGAATTCTCAAAGGTAAGACTTACCTTCAGATTCATGGCATTTCTATTTGTGATTAATCATTCTAGTGTACTATACTTTAGGTTGATATTTAAATGTTTAACATAGAAAATAAGCAATAGTTTAAATTTTATCATTTATATGGATACCAAATTTAGGTTTTTAATCTGTTCTTAGACCTGTTTTTATAGAGTTTATTTTATTATTTATTACAACAGGTGTTTATTTACTTTGTATGTGTGAATAATTACATCAAAGAAAAAAATTCTTTTTAGTCTAACTTATTCACTAGTCAGCCCTTCAGGAAATGTGTGACTGAATTTCAAAATAAGATTTACTTTGAAGATTTTTAATACACCTCAATACAGTTGTTTTATGTATGTTAAAATTACAAAGTTACACACATTTGGAAGACAGGTTATTTAAAGCATACGATAGCTGAATAAAGGGAGGAGCCTGGTGGGCTGCAGTCTATGGGGGTCACAGGTAGCCGGACATGACAGTGACTTAGCACAGCTGAATAAAACTTTATCAAACATTTTACAGGATAAATAAAACATAAATCCCAATTTTAAACATAAGCATCATTGTGAATATAATATTCATAAGACAGAATAATCTCACAGGCTAGGGAGCCTGATATGTACAGGAATAGGACTTATACCACTGGATAACAAAGAATGAATACAGGTGATGGGTGTTAAACCCTCATATCAATAAAATGCAGTAGAACATGGTACAGTACTGGAAGTTCTTTGTGCAGGGAAGAATCAATATGTTGATTCTGCAAGATGTAAGCTTTTCTAAGCTGAACTGTGTTTCCTAGGATTCTCTTCCCGTAAGTATAATATAAAGTCAAACATAACTCCTCATTCAGTCAAGTGATGTAATTAAGGTAAAATGATAAAATGAGGATTAGGAAGGTAGCAACCTAAATGGAGTAGAATTTACGGTGGCCTATGACAGGCCAGATAGATATGGAAAATAGGAAAATGGACCAAATCTTTAAGGACAGTAGAAACACAATTCACACCTGGATGATAATTATCTGTTACAATGTAAGCTGAAATTAGTAGGAATAAATAAAAAACATCAAAATCAAGCAAACTTTTTTTTTTAATTTAAAGTTTTGACTCAAATGCTTCATGAGTGTGTGGTGTGAAGTTGCTCAGTCGTGTCCGACTCTTTGCAACCCCATGGACTGTAGCCTACCAGGCTCCTCCCTCCATAGGATTCTCCAGGCAAGAGTACTGAAGTGGGTTGCCATTGCCTTCTCCAGGGGATCTTCCCGACCCAAGGATCGAACCTGGGTCTCGCACATTCCAGGCAGATGCTTTAACCTCTGAGCCACCAGGGAAGTCCCTCAAGCAGACTTCTAAGAAGGATTTAGTGCCTCAATATGGCAGTGACCAGAAGCATCTGTTTTAAAGCAAGTCATTTAAGTTGTTCTTTGTCCCATAGCCACTCATAGACTTTAAGATTGGAGTCTAATATGTTGAACCTGAAATCCATTTATATTAAAGAAATAAACACACATAAATATATACATATACATCTCTTTCTTTTTTACAGGAATGCCTGCCTGTCCATGGGAAATTTTTGAATGGTTGGAAACAATCATTGATTATTAAATATTCTAATCTGCATGCAGCTCAGGAAGCAATAGTTAGAACTGGACATGGAACAACAGACTGGTTCCAAATAGGAAAAGGAGTACATCAAGGCTGATATTGTCACCCTGCTTATTTAACTTATATGCAGAGTACATCATGAGAAACGCTGGACTGGAAGAAACACAAGCTGGAATCAAGATTGCCAAGAGAAATATCAATAACCTCAGATATGCAGATGACACCACCCTAATGGCAGAAAGTGAAGAGGAGCTAAAAAGCCTGTTGATGAAAGTGAAAGAGGAGAGTGAAAAAGTTGGCTTAAAGCTCAACATTCAGAAAACAAAGATCATGGCATCTGGTCTCATCACTTCATGGGAAATAGATGGGGAAACAGTAGAAACAGTGTCAGAGTTTATTTTTGGGGGCTCCAAAATCACTGCAGATGGTGATTGCAGCCATGAAATTAAAAGACGCTTACTCTTTGGAAGAAAAGTGATGAGCAACCTAGACAGTATATTCAAAAGCAGAGACATTACTTTGCCAACAAAGATCTGCCTAGGAAGGCTATGGTTTTTCCTGTGGTCATGTATGGATGTGAGAGTTGGACTGTGAAGAAGGCTGAGTGCAGAAGAATTGATGCTTTTGAACTGTAGTGTTGGAAAAGACTCTTGAGAGTCCCTTGGACTGCAAGGAGATCCAACCAGTCCATTCTGAAGGAGATCAACCCTGGGATTTCTTTGGAAGGAATGATGCTAAAGCTGAAACTCCAGTACTTTGGCCACCTCATGCGAAGAGTTGACTCACTGGAAAAGACTCTGATGCTGGGAGGGACTGGGAGCAGGAGAAGGGGATGACCGAGGATGAGATGGCTGGATGGCATCATGGACTCAATGAATGTGAGTGTGAGTGAACTCTGGGAGATGCTGATGGACAGGGAGGCCTGGCGTGCTGCGATTCATGGGGTCGCAAAGAGTTGGACACCACTGAGCGACTGAACTGAACTGAATTTTATTAAATATTTTATTTTTTATTAAAGGATAATTATAGAATTTTTTTTTGTTTTCTGTCAAACCTCAACATGAATCAGCCATAGGTACACATATATACCCTCCCTTTTGAAACTCCCTCTCCATTCCATCCTTCTAGGTTGATACAGAGCCCATGTGTGAGTTTCCTGAGCCATAAAGCAAATTCCTGTTGGCTATCTATTTCACATACGGTAATGTAAGTTTCCATGTTACTCTTTCCATACATCTCACCCTCTCCTCCCCTCTCCCCATATCCATAAGTCTATTCCCTATGTCTATTTCTCCATTGCTGACCTGTAAATAAGGTCTTTAGTACCTTTCTTCTCGATTTTGTATACATGTGTTAGAATACAGTAGTTATCTTTCTCTTTGTGATTCACTTCACTCTGTATAACAGGTTCTTGGTTCATCCACCTCATCAGAACTGACTCAAAGGCATTCCTTTTTATGGCCAATTAATATTCCATTGTGTATATGTACCACAACTTCTTTATCCATTCATCAGTAGATGGACATCTAGGTTGCTTCCATGTTCTAGCTATTCTAAATAGTGTGCAATGAACAACGGGATACGTGTGTCCCTTTCAATTATGGTTTCCTCAGGGTATATGCCTAGGAGTGGAATTGCTGGGTCATATGGTGGAGCCCTGGTGGGTCAGAGAGTAAAGCACCTGCCTGAAATGCAGGAGATCCAGGTTCGATCCCCGGGTCGGGAAGATCCCCTGGAGAAGGAAATGGCAGCCCACTCCAGTACTCTTGCCTGGAAAATCCCATGGACAGAGGAGCCTGGTAGGCTACAGTCCATGGGGTCACAAAGAGTCGGACACGATTGAGCAACTTCATTCATTCATTCATGGAGGTTTTATTCCTAGTTTTTTTAAGGAATCTCCATACCATCTTCCATAGTGGCTGTATCAATTTACTTTCCCACCAACAGTGCAAAAGCATTCCCCTTTCTCCACACCCTCTCCAGCATTTGTTTGTAGACTTTTTGATGATAGCCATTCTGACCAGTGTGAGGTGCTATCTCATTGTAGGTTCGATTTGCATTTCTCTAATAATGAGCAATGTTGAGTATCTTTCATGTGTTTGTTGGCCATCTCTATGTCTTCGTTGGAGAAATGTCTGTTTAGGTCTTTTTCCCAATTTTTTCTTGGGTTGTTTGTTATTCTGGCACTGAATTGTATGAGCTTCTTGTATATTTTGGAAATTAATCCTTTGTCAGTTGTTTCCTTTGCTATTATTTTCTCCCACTCTGAGAGTTGTCTTTTTGCTTTGCTTACAGTTTCCTTTGTTGTGCAAAAGCTTTTAAGCTGAATCAGGTCCAACTTGTTTACTTTTGTTTTTATTTCCATTACTCTAGGAGGTGGGTCATAGAGGATCTTGCCTGGATTTATGTCATCAAGTGTTCTGTCTGTGTTTTCCTCTAACAGTTTTATAGCTTCTGGTCTTACATTTAGGTCTTTAATCCATTTTGAGTCTATCATTGTGTATGGTGTTAGGAAGTATTCTCATTTCATTCTTTCACATGTAGCTGTCCAGTTTTTCCAGCACCATTTATTGAAGAGGCTGTCTTGCCCCATTGCATATTCTTGCCTCCTTTGTCAAAAATAAGGTGCCCATAGGTGAATGGGTTTATTTCTGGGCTTTGGATCTTGTTCCATTGGTCTATATTTCTGTTTTTGTGCCAGTACCATACTGTCTTGATGACTATAGCTTTGTAGTATAATCTGAAGTCAGGAAGGTTGATTCCTCAGGTCCATTCTTCTTTCTCAAGAATGCTTTGGCTATTTGGGGTCTTTTGTGCTTCCATATGAATTGTGAAATTTTTTGTTCCAGTTCTGTGAAATACGCCATTGATAATTTGATAGGGGCTGCACTGAATCTGTAGATTGCATTTGGTAGTATAGTCATTTTCACAATATTGATTCTTCCTATCAGGAACATGGAATATCCTTCCATCTGTTTATGTCATCTTTGATTTCTTTCATCAGTGTCTTATAATTTTCTTTGTACAGTTCTTTCATCTCCTTAGGTAAGTTTATTCCTGGATATTTCTTTCTGTTGCAATGGTGAATGGAATTAATTCCTTTTTTTTAAAATTAATTTTTATCTTTTAGTTTGTTTTGCTTTACAATACTGTATTCGTTTTGCTATACATTGACATGAATCAGCCACGAGTATACATGAACTCCCAATCCCAACCCCCACCTCCCCTCTCTTGCCCCACACCTTCTCTCTGGATTATCCCCGTGCATCAGTCCCAAGCATCCTGCATCTGCTCTTTCTGATTTTCATTGTTAGTATACAGAAATGCAAGTGATTTCGGTGTATTCATTTTGTATCCGGCAACTTTGCTAAATTCACTGATTAGCTCTAGTGATTTTCTGATACTATCTTTAGCACTTTCTATGTACCCTATCATGTTATCTGCAAATAGTGAGAGCTTTACTTCTTCTTTTCTGATCTGGATTCCTTTTATTTCTTTTTCTTCTCTGATTGCTGCAGCTAGGACTTCCAAAACTATGTTGTGTAACAGTGGTGGAAGTGGACACCTTTGTCTTGTTCCTGCTCTTAGCTGGAATGCTTTCAATTTTTACCATTGAGAATAACGTTTGCTGTAGGTTTATCATATATGGCCTTTACTATGTTGAGGAAGGTTCCTCTATACTCATTTTTTAAGTTTTAATCATAAATGGGTGCTGAATTTTGTCAAATGCTTTTTATGCATCTATTGAGATTATCATATGATTTTTATCTTTCAACTTTTTAACATGTTGTATCACAATAATTGATTTGTGTATACTGAAGAATACTTGCATCCCTGGAATAAACCCAACTTGATCATGGTATATGAGCTTTTTGATGTGTTGCTGAATTCTGTTGGCTAAAATTTTGTTGAGGATTTTTGCATCTATGTTCATCAGTGATACTGGCCTGTAGTTTTCTCTTTTTGTGTTGTCTTTGTCTGGTTTTGGTATCAGGGTGATGGTGGCTTCATGGAATGAGTTTGGAAGTGCTCCTTCCTCTGAAATTCTTTGAAAGAGTTTTAGAAGGATAGTCATTAGCTCTTCTCTAAGTGTTTGATAGAATTCTCCTGTGAAGCCATCTGGTCCTGGGCTTTTGCTTTTTGGGAGATTTTTGATCATAGCTTCAATTTCAGTGCTTGTAATTGGGTTGTTCATAATTTCTATTTCTTCGCTGTTCAGTCTTGGTCGATTGAACTTTTCTAAGAATCTGTCCATTTCTGCCAGATTATCCATTTTATTGCCATATAGTTGTTCATCATAGTCTCTTATAATCCTTTGTGTTTCTGCATTGTCTGTAGTAACCTCTCCTTTTTCATTTCTAATTTTGTTGATTTGATTCTTTTCTCTTTTTTTTTTTTTTCTTGATGAGTCTGGCTAAAGGTTTGTCAATTTTGTTTATCATTTCAAAGAACCAGCTTTTAGTTTTAGCAACCTTTACTCTTGTTTCTTTCATTTCTTTTTCATTTATTTCTTTTTGGATCTTTATTATTTCTTTCCTTCTACTAATTTTGGGTTTTTTGTTTTTGGTTCTTCTTTTTACAGTTGTTTTAGCTGTAAAGTTAGGTTATCTATTTGGTGTTTTTCTTATTTTCGATGTAGGATTGTATTGCTATAAACTTCCCTCTTAGAACTGCTTTTTCTGCATAGGTTTCGAGTTGTGTTTTCATTGTCATTTGTTTCTAGATGTGGTCTAACCTGGAGAATGTTCCATGTGCTCTTGAGAAGAAGGTGTATTCTTCTGCATTTGGATGGAATGTCCTGAAGATATTAATGAGATCCATCTTTTCTAATGTATCATTTAAGACTTGTGTTTCCTTATTAATTTTCTACTTTGATGATCTGTCCATTGGTGTGAGTGGGACGTTAGAGTCTCCTACTATTACTGTGTTACTGTCAATTTCTCCTTTTATGTCTGTTAGTGTTTGTCTTATGTATTGAGGTACTTGTATGTTGGGTGCATCAACATTTATAATTGTTATGTTTTCCTCTTGGATTGATCTCCTGATCGTTATGTAATGTCCTTCCTTCCTTTATTTTAAGGTCTATTTTGTCTGATATGAGGGTTGCTACTCCAGCTGTCCTTTGTTTCCTATTTCCATGTAATATATTTTTCCATCCTCTCATTTTCAGTATATATGTGTTTTTAGGCCTGAAGTGGGTTTCTTGTAGACAGCATAATATATGGATCTTGGTTTTTTTTAATTAATTTTTATTTTTTAGTTTGTTTTGCTGTACAATACTGTATTCGTTTTGCTATACATCGACATGAATCAGCCACGAGTGTACATGAACTCCTAATCCCGACCCCCACCTCCCCGCTCCTGCCCCACACCATCTCTCTGGATTATCCTCATGCATCAGTCCCAAGCATCCTGCATCCCGCATCGAACCTAGACCGGCAATTCATTTCACTTATGATATCATACATGTTACATTGCCGCTGTCCCAAATCATCCCACCTTCTCCCTCTCCCTTTGGTTTTTTTTAATTAATTTTTATTTTTTAGTTTGTTTTGCTGTACAATACTGTATTCGTTTTGCTATACATCGACATGAATCAGCCACGAGTGTACATGAACTCCTAATCCCGACCCCCACCTCCCCGCTCCTGCCCCACACCATCTCTCTGGATTATCCTCATGCATCAGTCCCAAGCATCCTGCATCCCGCATCGAACCTAGACCGGCAATTCATTTCACTTATGATATCATACATGTTACATTGCCGCTGTCCCAAATCATCCCACCTTCTCCCTCTCCCACAGAGTCCAAAAGGATGTTCTATACATCTGTGTCTCTTGTTTTTGCATGCATTTTCCCACTCTGTGTCTTTGGGTTGGAGCATTTAGTCCATTTACATTTAAAGTAATTATTGATATATATGTTCCTATTGCCATTTTCTTAGTTGTTTGGGGTTGATTTTGTAGATATTTTTCCTTTTCTTGTATTTCTTGACTATATAAGCCCCTTTAACATTTGTTGTAAAGCTAGTGTGGTGGTACTGAATTCTCTTAACTTTTGCTTGTCTGAAAAGCTTTTGATTTCTCCATCAGTTTTTAAAGAGATCCTTGCCAAGTACGGAAATCTTGGTTGTAGATTTTTCCTTTTCAGTACTTTAAATATATCTCGCCATTTCTTTCTGGCCTGCAGAGTTTCTGCTGAAAGATCAGCTGTTAAGTGTATGAGGTTTCTGTTCTATGTTACTTGTTGCTCCTCCTTTGCTGCTTTTAATATTCTTTCTTTGTGCTCAGTCTTTGTTAGTTTGATTAGCATGTGTCTTAGCATGTTTCTCCTTGAGTTTAACCTGCATGGGACTCTTTGTTCCTTTTGGACTTGATTGACTATTTCCTTTTCCATGTTGGGGAAATTTTCAATTATAATCTTTTCAAAAATTTCCTCATACCCTTTCTTTTTTTTTCTTCCGGGACCCCTATAATTCAAATGTTGGTGTGTTTGATCTTGTCCAGAGGTCTCC
>SJXQ01001270.1:0-102583 GCA_006408695.1 Aepyceros melampus
GATGCTTTCTAAGGCCCACTTGACTTCACATTCCAAGATGTCTGGCTCTAGATTAGTCATCACATCATCATGATTATCTGGGTCATGAAGATCTTTTTTGTACAGTTCTTCCATGTATTCTTGCCACCTCTTCTTAATATCTTCTGCTTCTGTTAGGTCCAGACCATTTCTGTCCTTTATCGAGCCCATCTTTGTGTGAAATGTTCCCTTGATATCTTTAATTTTCTTGAAGAGATCTCTAGTCTTTCCCATTCTGTTGTTTTCCTCTATTTCTTTGCATTGATCACTGAAGAAGGCTTTCTTATCTCTTCTTGCTATTCTTTGGAACTCTGCATTCAGATGCTTCTATCTTTCCTTTTCTCCTTTGCTTTTCGCCTCTCTTCTTTTCACAACTATTTGTAAGGCCTCCCCAGACAGCCATTTTGCTTTTTTGCATTTCTTTGCCATGGAGATGGTCTTGATCCCTGTCTCCTGTACAATGTCACGAACCTCATTCCATAGTTCATCAGGCACTCTATCTATCAGATCTAGACCCTTAAATCTATTTCTCACTTCCACTGTATAATCATAAGGGATTTGATTTAACATATAAGTATTAATGTACTGCTGCTGCTACTGCTAAGTCACTTCAGTTGTGTCCGACTCTGTGTGACCCCATAGACAGCAGCCCACCAGGCTCCCCCATCCCTGGGATTCTTCAGGCAAGAACACTGCAGTGGGTTGCCATTTCCTTCTCCAATGCATGAAAGTGAAAAGTGAAAGTGAAGTCACTGAGTCGTGTCCAACTCCTAGTGACCCCATGGACTGCAGCCTACCAGGCTCCTCTATTCATGGGATTTTCCAGGTAACAGTACTCATACATCAATAAAATAAATTAAAAAAAAAAGATCTAATAGCTACAGTGAATTTCCCTTTGGGCAAATCTAGACTCAGCTCTTTTTTTTAAGATATTTAAGATTTTTTTGACGTTGACCATCTTTAAAGTTTTTATTGAATTTATTACAATATATTTTCTGTTTTAGGTTTTGGTTTCTTGGCTGCAAGGCATGTGGGAGCTTAGATCCCAGACCAAGGATCAAGCATGCACCCCTGGTATTGGTAGGTGAAGTTTTAACCACTGACTGCCAGGCAAGTCCCAAGACTCAGTGTTTGGATGCCAGGTCAGACTCCCCAGGACACTGGATATCCAGAGCTATCAGCTGGGACACTGAGGCCTTTTATCTTTTCCGTGAAGCATATAATAAAAAGCTCAGGGCAACATCCAAGAGAAAGGTGGAAGAAGTTGGTGAAGAAAGGGTTATTTACCCATTAAACAGAGAGCTTTAAAATTCATAATGGAGGAAATGAGAAAAGTAGTGCTGTGCTTCTTTCTGTCATTAATTGCCTTTTTTCAAGATAAATTTTGTGTACAGAGGCAGTAATGAGTTTAACACATTGATTTCTCCAGAAAAAAATTTTGGTGTACTTTATTATCACTACTTGGAGACATAGCATTAACAGTTAGGACATTAACAGAATTATAATCCCGACTAAAGAAAAAAAAATAAAGAAAAAAACACAACACTGTTCTACTTAAGCAAAGTAAAAACCTCAGAATTGATTTTACTATATTAAAATGTAAAATTTTACATAATAAAAAAGATACATATTAAAATTTGGTAAAATAGTACCAATACACATAACTAGTCAATAGACTAATCGCCATCACATATAAACAGCTCTTATAAATTAACAACAAAAGAAGGGGGAGAAATGGTATATGTGTTGCCAAAGCAAGCACAGAAAAACAAACAGGGTCAATAGCAAAAGGGTCAGAGACATGAATACTAAAATTTAATACCACGTTTTGACAATAAAACTGAGAAAAATAAAAAGATAGGTATTACTCATTATTGACAAAGATATAGGAAATAGTTATTTTACACACTGTTGTTAGTAGATGTATGCAACTGGCAGTTTTTGTGAAAAAAGATTTAGTATTAACTTTCAAAATATACAGGACTTCCCTGGTGGCTCAGACGTTAAAGAGTCTTGCTTACAATGTGGGAGACCTGGGTTCGATCCCTGGGTCAGGAAGATCCTCTGGAGAAGGAAATGGCAACCTACTCCAGTATTCTTGCCTGGAAAATCCCATGGACAGAGAGCATGGTAGGCTACACTCCACAGGGTAGCAAAGAGTTGGACACGACTGAGCGACTTCACTTCAAAATGTATGTATACATCTTCTACCCAGAAACTCTACTTCCAGAACTCTCACATATTCCCAATGTGACAAGAATCAATACAGATGTATTTGTAAGAGAAACAACTGGAAACAATGTAAACATCCTAAACATAGGAATTACTGAGTTAAATCTTCTCTATCCAGACTGTGGAATATTTATGTAATAGCTAAAAAATAAGTTATTAAGAACATGGGGAAAGTATCAAGATAGAATGACCACATTTATATTAAAAAAGAAGTCGAAATCATATGTGTTTTTAACATTACAGAAAATGTTCCAGACCACAAATGCAAAACACTCAGCTGTCAGTAGAAGTAACTTCCAAGAATAACAGGGAGGAGAATAGGAAGAAAAGATTTGACTCTCTTTATACTTTATTTGAATTTTTCACAATATGTATTCATGAGTAACTTACATGATAAAAAAAAAAGGATACATTTAATTTTAAAATATTTTCAGAATCCTCTTCAGGTGAAAATGTTAAAGAAAAACACATATTCTGAGTAAAAAAATGTGAGGTAGCACACAAGAGAAATACGATCACTTCCTTAATCATCTTGTAATAAATGTACTTACAACACACTTTTTGCTATTCTCTTCAAAAGGTTATGTATTTTTTAATATTATGCTTCACTACCCTTCCAACTCTTTTATAATAGTATTCCTGAGAACTATTTCTGGGCACTCATTGTACTGAAATTTCTAAGAACAGTGACTCACAGTAGTAATGCAAGTGGTATTTAGTGCAGATCAATTTATATCTTCCCCAGAAAGAAATGGTGCTGAGTCTTAAAGCATATTATCTGACCCTACTTGGAGCACATGATGTCTTAAATTATATTTTCTACTGCTTCAGGAACCCTGAAAAGAATCATCAGATTACAAGGTAAGCTATCCAGAACTAACATTCCATTCCCAACAACATACTTATGTCAAACAGTATGAGAAACCAAAATAATACACAGGAAAACAAAATGAATACAGACACTAATAAAAATAAAACTGTTATCCTTAGGCCGTTTTCAAATTACTAGGTTTCTTCACTAAATAGTCTCAGCGTTCTCAATGAGTGACTTTATAAAACAACTATTTGAACGCTACATAACTTTACAAGAAGTTAAAAAAGGTTTGGTGCTTCCAAAAAATCTGTAATCACTAAACTATGATACCTACCTCTCGGGCTGATCTTCGAGGGCATAAGGCATCCACTTCATCAAAGAATATTACACAGGGTGCTGAGTTCTTGGCTCGCTGAAAAACCTGTCGCACAGCACGCTCACTCTCACCAACATACTAACCATACACAGAATGGAAATAAAATGTAGAAACAATTCAACTTTGGAGTTTGGGCCAAATTATAGTAATACTAGTTTTAAATGACATGTATATATCAGAGTTCAAAAAGCATTAGGTCAAACCACAGGCAAAAGCTGACATTTAACCATTCTGACCTATAAAAATAGTTTTATCTGGTTCAACTTCATAAAATTAGCTCTTATTTAAACTTATTAGAAATTTCCTCATTTATAAAATGAAGACTAAATAGAATATAAGGTCTCTTCTAGGTCAAGAAAAATTCCACAATTCTATGGCATTTTAGAACTGATCAAAGCTTTATGCATATAAAACACCCAGCATATATTTTCATTAATTCAACAGTATTTTAAATGCGAAGAGGACAACTTACTGTCCTACTGTTGTTTCTATACAGGTCATCTTGCTAAAGGAAGAACTCACGATGATAATACAGCATCAGAGGAGGCAAATTAAGCCAGCTAGATATCTACCAGGTTTCATAAATTCATACTGTATGGCAAAATCAAAATACAAAGCAATTCACAGGCAGCTATAACATTAGAACTAACTAAAATAAAAAGTTATATGTAAAATAGTTTCACTTTTAGCTAGGTACAAAAAATTATTTGTGTAAAATTTCAACCTAGCTAACTAAGAAAGACTTTTTCTAATGCTGCTATATAAGACAGAATCTGAAAACATCTTTACAACGCCAATTATACCTAAAGTATCTTTTATATTACTTTATGACTATATGGCCATATGAAAGTACTTAAGGCACAGAAGACATCAGAGATGACAGCGATTAAAGTACTTCTATTTTCTATTTGAGCAGATCTTCTTTTCTTCAGATCTGTCCTATACCTTTCATTGTACTTTCCCTTACTCTGCTTCTCTCACATGACCTACCTCAACACAGTTCTTGAAGTCTAAAAGATCACTGATCTTTCTTCCCATCACTCTCTCATCTCTTATAGCATCTCCTACTGTTATCATTTCTGAGCTATTCTACAATACCTTCACCATATTACAATATAAGTCCTTGGAAAGCAGAAGTCATGATCATTTCAAATTTTTCTGTGACCATAACATCCTGCACAGTGTACAAATACAGCAGACCAATTTAGTTTCCTGAAAAAATCTAAATTAACAAAAATTAAATTTGGAATGCTGAACCAAAACATTCAGTAGATATTTTTAAATTATTATCATTTCAAACTAATTGATTCTGGCTGCACTGGGTCTTTGTTGCTGCACTTTGACATGTATATAATGCTCAACTTAAATATCTATCCAGAAAAAAAACTGACTTTTCATTTTTTTAAAAATTCTAAATGAAGGATAATAATTGCTTTACAATACTATGTTGGTTTCTGCCATACATCAACATGAATCAGCCATAGGTATACACATTTCCCCTCCCTCTTGAACCTTCCTCCTATCTCCCAATCCATGCATCCCTCTAGGTTGTAACAGAGTTAAGTTTTTAAAACTGTGGTTATAAGTCATTCAATAGACTACTACACATAAAACTAATAACTAGAGGCAAATATATCAACAAGGGAAATACTATAATGTTTAACAAAAATAACAAAATCCAGAACACATACCATTTATAAAAAGTGGCTTTGTTTTTATTATTTATAAAAGCAGTTCCAAACATATAATGAAAGTAGACATAACAATGAATGAATCCCAAATACCTCCATCACCCAGCTTCATAATTATCAACACAATTCATGATCAGTTTTGTTTCATCTAAACCCTGTCCACTTTCTTTCTACTTGTTATTTTGATGGAAAGACCAGACACATCATATCTTTATTTATAAATATTTCACTACCTCTAAAAGATGGTAGTTTTAACATTAACTACATGACTACCACACTTAAAAGTTACTTTCTTAATTTAGGGATAAATATATAATATATATAGTAAATGTAAAAAGTGCACTGAATGAATTGAAAAAGCCATTTTAAACAAATGATACCATTTTCATTTCTTCTTTCTTTGAATATTATGGAATGGCATTTTTACTTTTCATAGGCATAAACAGGAAATAAGAAATTCAAAGTCTCAAACTTGAAATACAAACTGCTTAAATGCAGAAAGAAGTTATTATATAGTAATTTAATACTATAAATACTATGGCATTAAATTTAATGCTATAGTATTAAATACTACAGTATTACATCTAATGCTATAGTATTAAATTACTATTACTATTATATAGTAATTTAATATTATGAAATTTTACTATAAATTTATAGTACTTTAATACTATAAAACAGTGATTTCTTTCCCTCTAAGTATTTTTATTAATCCTTAGCTCATCTGAAGGAAAGCAGATTAGGACTCTGATGACACAGATTCAAATGTCAGCTCCACTAACCCCAAGCTATTGGGCACTGGCTGAGTTATACAACTCCTCAAAACTTAAGTTTCCTCATCTATGATTCAGGGCAACAATAATATGTACCTCACAGGGCTGTTGAAGAATAATCCATATAAAGTGCTTGACAAATCTGGAGTTAACACTTTAAAATGTTGACTATTTTGATTATTTCCATTTTGCTGGTGAAAAAATTTGGGCTCAGATGTTAACAGACTTAATTAAGAAAGCATTTATACACAGTGAACAGTATAGCAAAGCAAAGCTCCATCTCATCACTCCTAATGCAGTGATTTTACCAAAATACCACGACTATTCAACAATCTATGGCAACCCACTCCAGTATACTTGCTTGGAGAATCTCATGGACTGAGGAGCCTGGTGGGCTGCAGTCCATGGGGTCACAAAGAGTTGGACACGACTGAATGACTTTACTTACTTACTTACTTATTCCAACAATCTGAGGACCCTGTAATCTAAATGACCATTACTTTTCCTAATAAAAAATAATAGCTAATGCCACAGCAACTTACCATGTTTAGTAATTCAGGGCCCTTGACAGATATAAAATTTAACCCAGACTCATTCGCAACAGCCTAGTAAGAGAAAAAAGACACAAATAAGACAAGTATACAATAAAATACTAATAATGTGTGATAATACAAGGAATTTTTGCAGTTTGTCTCTATTTCCCCCTTTTCATAGCTGCCTCTTTCTCATGAGAAGAATAGACAAATGGGAATGAAAAGAAACTCAATACTTTTCACAAATTACTCAGACAAAAAATCAGATGGAAATGACCAGAAACATTTATGTAAATCTTTTGTTTGCATAAATGTGGTATATGTAAGCATATTTGAAGCCTGAGTTTAGAGTCCTAGTAAAATCATAATCTCACTAGGCACAAATGCCCTGCCCAATGAAAGTAATCAGTCACTCATTCATTTATAATCCTAAATTCAAAAGCATCAATATCAGTCTTTATGGTACTTCAGTCAGTTCAGTCGCTCAGTCATGTCCTACTCTTTGCAACCCCAAGGACTGCAGCACGCCAGGCCTCCCTGTCCATCAGCAACTCCCAGAGTTTACTCAAACTCATGTCCATTGAGTTGCCGATGCCATCCAACCATCTCATCCTTTGTTGCCCCCTTCTCCTCCCACCTTCAATCTTTCCCAGCATCAGGGGCTTTTCCAGTGACTCAGTTCTTTGCAACAGGTGGCCAAAGTACTGGAGTTCAAATCAGTCCCTCCAATGAAATTCAGGACTGATTTTGTTTAGGATGGACTGGCTGGATTTCCTTGCATTCCACGGGATGCTCAAGAGTCTTCTCCAACACAATTAAAAACATCAATTCTTCAGCGCTCAGCTTTCGTTACAGTCCAACTCTCACATCAATACATGACTACTGGAAAAACCATAGCTTTGACAAGAGGGATCTTTGTTGGCAAAGTAACAACTGCTTTGAGAGTAACAACTCTGCTTTTCAATATGCTGTCTAGGCTGGTCATAACTTTTCTTCCAAGGAGCAAGAGTCTTTTAATTTCATGGCTGCACTCACCACTGCAGTGATTTTGGAGCCCAAGAAAACAAAGTCTCTCACTGTTTCCATTGTTTCACCATCTATTTCCCACGAAGTGATGGGACCAGATGCTATGATCTTCGTTTTCTGAATGCTGACTCTTAAGCCAACTTTTTCACTCTCCTCTTTCATCAAGAAGCTCTTTAGTTCTTTGCTTTCTGCCATAAGGGTGATGTCATCTGTATATCTGAGGTTATTGATATTTCTCCCGGCAATCTTGATTCCAGCTTGTGCTTCAACCAGCCCAGCATTTCTCATGATGTCCTCTGCATATAAGTTAAATAAGCAGGGTGACAATATACAGCCTTGACATACTCCTTTCCCAATTTGGAACCAGTCTCTTGTTCCATGTCCAGTTCTATCTGTTGCTTTTTGACCTACATATAGATTTCTCAGGAGGCAGGTCAGATGGTCTGTATTCCCATCTCTTTCAGAATTTTCCAGTTTGTTGTGATCTCCACAGTCAAAGGCTTTGCTACTGCTGCTGCTAAGTTACTTCAGTTGTGTCTGACCCTCAGCGACCCCATGGACCGCAGCCTCCGAGGCTCCTCTGTCCATGGGATTTTCGAGGCAAAAGTACTGGAGTGGGGTGCCATTGCCTTCTCCACAAAGGCTTTGACATAGCCAATAAAGCAGATGTTTTTCTGCAACTCTCTTGCTTTTTCAATGATCCAATGATGTTGGCAATATGATCTCTGGTCCCTGCCTTTTGTGAATCCAGTTTGAACATCTGAAAGTTCATGGTTCATGTACTGTTGAAGCCTGGCTTGGAGAATTTTGACATTACTTTGCTAGTGTGTGAGATGAGTGCAATTGTGCAGTAGTCTGAGAATTCTTTGGCATTGCCCTTCTTAGGGATTGGAATGAAAACTGACCTTTTCCAGTCTTGTGGCCACTGCTGAGCTTTCCATATTTGCTGGCATATTGAGTGCAGCACTTTTACAGCATCATCTTTTAGGATTTGAAATGGCTCCACTGGAATTCCATCACCTCCCCAACTTTGTTCATGATGATGCTTCCTAAGGTCCACTTGACTTTGCATTCCAGGATGTCTTTCTCTAGGTGAGTGATCACACCATCATGATTATCGGGATCATGAAGATCTTTTTTGTATAGTTCTTCTGTGTATTCTCGCGACCTCTTCTTAATCTCTTCTGCTTCTGTTAGGTCCATACCTTTTCTGTCCTTTATGGTTCAGTTCAGTTCAGTTCAGTTGCTCAGTCGTGTCCTACTCTTTGCAACCCCATGAATTGCAGCACGCCAGGCCTCCCTGTCCATCACCAACTCCCGGAGTTCACTCAGACTCATGTCCATTGAGTTGGTGATGCCATCCAGCCATCTCATCCTCTGTCATCCCCTTCTCCTCCTGCCCCCCAATCCCTCCCAGCATCAGTCTTTTCCAATGAGTCAACTCTTCGCATGAGGTGGCCAAAGTGCTGGAGTTTCAGCTTCAGCATCATTCCTTCCAAAGAAATCCCAGGGCCGATCTCCTTCAGAATGGACTGGTTGGATCTCCTTGCAGTCCAAGGGACTCTCAAGTATTTACAAATTATTTTTTAATAAAGATTAAGCTGTATGGTTTAAAGCCAAAGATAGCAACAAAAGAGAAATATATGGTGATACATTTAGAAGAATCCAAAAACTATACTGTGAATGCAGAGATGAAATCTAAATAAAATCACTCAAAACTTCAAAATGATCAGGGAATAAAGCTCCTTTCTATGTTTAAAACTTGACATGTGAGCTCAAGATTTGTGTTCAACACACTCCTCAGTATCTCCACTTGGATCTTTCAAAAAATGTTCCATTTGGATCTTATAGGAATTTCAAGCCTGTCATTTCCAAAGCAGGATTCTTGAATCTCCCCTAACTCTCCAAACCCCATACCCCAAATTCTTTTCTTTCTCATCCCAGTGAATACATTTTCTAAGCCAAAGCCATGGTGTCTGCCCTTGATCTCTTGTGGGATCAGTGAACCCACATGGAAGTTCTACTGGCTCTAAAGCTAAAATGTAGGTGAGTCTGTCACTTCCTCTTTGTCCACTATACCATCACCTTCATCCACACCATGTCCTATTGTCTGAACATGCAAAACACCCAGATCAAACCAAACCCCCAAAACCCTGACTAGCTTCCTTTCCTCTTGCCTTCCTCCAGTCCATTTTCCACTTAACTGTCAAGAAATTCTTAAAATGTAAATAAGAGGGGAGGGATAAATTGGGAGATTGCGACTGACATGCACACAGTATCATATATAACATGGGTAACTAATAAGAATCTGAGGTGCAAATATAACCAATTCAGAAACAAACAAACATGACAAGGCACCCAGGCCAGGGAACTGCCTCAACCCAGTGAATCCACATATTAGTCTGTAGGACCTTACTTCTGGCTACAGTTTTCTAAAATTGTTGCCAAAAATTGCAAACCAACAACCCCTTCCTTTGTTCTCATCCACCTCCTTTGCTCCCAAACTCCTTTACAGCAATGCTGTATAAGAGTACTAGAAGCATTAAGCAAGAAAATTTAATGATATAAGTAAAAATAAGTTTAAAAAATTTTACATGTATACACACACATACAAGCAAATGGCACTGTGGATATTTGGTATTTACTGAGGAGCCACAAATTATTTGGCTGCTCTGAAACTTATTTTATTTTTAATCAATTAATTTATTTTTGGCATCAATTTTAATTTGTTTACAAGTAATCCAAATGTTTTTAAAAGGTGATAAGGGTTAAGTAAATTATAGATGGAATATTATACAGACACTAAAAACCATGACTAATGTAAGTTACAAATAACAAAAATGGCTCTGTAAGCTGATTCCAAAGGGAAGATGGGAACCATAAAAGACTGAGAAAACTGCCCAGATGATTACTGGGGACAGGGGTGGAAGCCACAAAACTTAAAAAGTGTCAAAATATGATTAACAAAATAAGAAGGCCCAAAACACTGACAAACTACAAATAAGACAGATCTTACTATATGAAGAGTGATTATAAGAAAATCACATGCAAGTCAGTAGGAAAACAAAGGATATGAACAATTCATCAAGAAAAAAGCCAATAAAACATATTATTTTTAAAAACCCACTAGCAATTTTTAAAACATAACTTAAAACCTGGAAGATAACCATATTTACCTATAAGACTGTCAAATATTAAAAACAGTGTCAACGGCTATTGCTCATTCAGGATGCTGGGGAAATAGACACTCATACTCTACTGTAAGGGGAGAAACTTCTTAGAAGACACTTCGGTAATGGATCAAATGTACCTGGGGTAACAAATTATTTTGATGGAGTGGTAATGGATCAGAACCTTTAAATGCATGCATTCATTAAAGAAATATTCAGGAATGCACTCTATTAAAATTACCCATCAAAGTACAAAAATGTCAGCACAGGACTGTTTCATGTAGTGTTGTTTAAACAGGGGATCATTTCATGAATTATAGAATATCTTTATGGCACAATACTCTGCAGGTATTAAAAATACTAATGCTTATCTATGTATATTGACATGGAAAGATGTTCAAGAAGTATTGCTAAGTGAGAAATCCATGTTTAAAAATCTTATAGTTGTACATGTATGTGTAAAAGTTATGTATGTTATCTTGATATGTAAGTGGAGAATAACTTCTGGAAGGACTAACAACAAAATGAAATTATTAGCAGGCAAGAGAGAGGAGATTATAAGTAATACTTTCCCCTTTTGCTTATCTATTTTTTCTATTAATACTGTAAAAACCTAAGTTTTCAAAATAACAACTGTAATAAGGAATGCAGAAAAAAATACTTCACTTATAAATAACTATACCAAGGCAGGAAACAAACTTAGCTACAACTACAACCATGTGATAATGTGCCTTAAAATGAATATAATACACAGAACATATAATTTCTGTGAAAATCGATGGGGTTTTAAAAATTTTCTTTTCCAAATTTTCAATGATATATCTTTTGTAATTCAAATAAAAGTGGGAAACTTTCATGAAGAAAACCTGCTAGTTGTTCCAAAATGAACTTCTAACAGAAACTATGCAAAAATATCCCACTGTAACATTTAAAGTTGAATTCATATTACCCTAACTGATAGTAAGAAACAAAATACATGCCACGGATTTATTCCATACCTTTGCGAGCAGGGTTTTCCCACAGCCAGGAGGACCAGCCAGGAGGACTCCAGCTGGAGTCACCAAGCCAAGCGCTTTGAACTGATCTGGGTTACGCACTGGTGCCTGGAAAACACAATCCCAACATCGACCTGTTACAAATGTCCACTTTATACGGCATATTCAAATTATCTCCATATGCCTATTTTCAACACTGATTGTGAGGCCTGAAGATAAGAACAGAGCTTAGCACAGAGTGCTTCCTTCTGTTACCAGCATGATGTAAAGGGCGATAAATTTAAACTCCTTGCTCTTAAAAAATTTATACTTAAATGTAAGTTCTGGGAACATTTTGGATATAATATTTCAATATTTTAAACTTGGAATTTTTTAGAAAATGTCTCTAGATTTCTAGGCTATAAAAATTTTAGGCACTACCCCCCTTTAAGAAATCAGAAGCAGCAGTACTCCATGTAGTCAACAGCAGGAGATAACTGTTCACTACCATCTCCATGTATTTTCTTTTAATATTTACACACCTCTAAGGGAACATTTCACACAAGAGGGCACAATAAAGGACAGAAATGGCATGGACCTAACAGAAGCAGAAGATATTAAGAAGAGGTGGCAAGAATACACAGAAGAACTATACAAAAAAGATCTTTACATCCCAGATAATCATGATGGTGTGTTCACTCACCTAGAGCAACACATCCTGGAATGTGAAGTCAAATGGGCCTTAGGAAGCATCATAAGAACAAAGCTAGTGGAGGTGATGGAATTCCATTGGAGCCATTTCAAATCCTAAAAGATGATGCTGTGAAAGTGCTGCACTCAATACGCCACCAATCTGGAAAACTCAGCAGTGGCCACAAGACTGGAAAAGATCAGTTTTCATCCAATCCCTAAGAAGGGCAATGCCAAACAATGCTCATACTACTGCACAATTGCACTCATCTCACACACTAGCAAAGTAATACTCAAAATTCTCCAAGCCAGGCTTCAACAGTATGTGAACCATGAACTTCCAGATGTTCAAACTGGATTCAGAAAAGGCAGAGGAATCAGAGATGAAACATCCGCTGGATCATGGAAAAGGCAAGAGAGTTCCAGAAAAACATCTATTTCTGCTTTATTGATTATGCCAAAGCCTTTGACTGTGTGGATCACAATCAACTGTGGAAAATTCTTTAAGAGATGGGAATACAGACCACCTGACCTGCCTCCTGCCTCCTGAGAAATCTGTATGCAGGTCAAAAAGCAACAGTCAGAACTGGACATGAACAACAGACTGGCTCCAAATTGGGAAAGGAGTACGTCAAGGCTGTATATTGTCACCCTGCTTATTTAACTTCTATGCAGAGTACATCATGAGAAACGCTGGACTGGAAGAAACACAAGCTGGAATCAAGATTGGTGGGAGAAATATCAATAACCTCAGATATGCAGATGACACCACCCTTATGGCAGAAAGTGAAGAGAAGCTAAAAAGCCTCTTGATGAAAGTGAAAGAGGAGAGTGAAAAAGCTGGGATAAAACTCAACATTCAGAAAATGAAGATCATGGCATCTGGTCCCATCACTTCATGACAAACAGATGGGCAAACAACGGAAACAGTGACAGACTTTATTTTGGGGGGCTCCAAAATCACTGCAGATGGTGAATGCAGCCATGAAATAAAAGATGCTTGCTCCTTGGAAGAAAAGTTATCACCAACCTAGATAGTATATTAAAAAGCAGAGAAATTACTTTGCCAACAAAGGTCTGCACAGTCAAGCTATGGTTTTTCCAGTAGTCATGAAAGCTGAGCACTGAAAAATTTATGCTTTTGCCCTGTGGTGTTGGAGAAGATTCTTGAGAGTCCTTTGGACTGCAAGGAGATCTAACCAGTCCATCCTAAAGGAAATCAGTCCTGAATATTCATTGGAAGGACTGTTCCTGAAGCTGAAACTCCAATACTCTGGCCACCTGATGCAAAGAACTGACTCGTTTTAAAAGATCCTGATGCTGGGAAAGATTGAAGGCAAAAGGAGAAGGGGATGACAGAGGATGAGATGGTTGGATAGTATCACCGACTCAACGGACATGAGTTTGAGCAAACTGGGAGTTAGTGATAGACAGGGAGGCCTGACATGCTGCAGTCCATCGGGTTGCAAAGTGTTGGACACGATTGAGCGATTGAATTCAACTGAAATGGACTGGAAATCATTAATGAGCCATGAAGGAACATGAAAGTGGAAAAGAGTAAATAAATATTAACCGAAAGTTTCATGAGCACTAAAACTGTTTTGATCCCAGTGAGTATGACTGAGCTCAGAATGTATTTCTCAAATAATTTATTCTTGATTGAATCCTAAATCTTTTTCTCTTTAAACCTCAGTGCCATAGAATTCAAACACAACCAAAAGAGTCAATATAAAACAAATCTCAGAAGAATGAAAAGCCATCATTGGGGTGTTACAATGATATTATTGTATTATTATACAATAATAATAATAATAATATACAATAATAATTTTATAATTATCATACAATAATAATTATATTATTATTATTATATTACGTAATAATAATATTACAACAGGAAGTATATCATCATGCCAATTTAGACATATAACCCAGTACACACGCATGGCTGTTTAGGTATCACACACACCAACAACAGTTAGTGGCAGAAACACCTACCAATATTGCCATGGTGAGCTCTTCTCTAATGTCTTCCAGGGCACCAATATCTGCCCATGTCACATTAGGGACAGTGGCAAAGCCCTCCCTTTTGGCAGAGGGTTGGACAGAGACAGAGCAACAAGGAAATCATTCAACTCAATGCACAGTCCTTTAAGCTGCTCTTCTGAGAGAGGATCTTGGTTCCTTAGCAACTCCAGCAGCCTTTGCAATTCTTCCTTAAAGGAAACAAATGAGGGAAAAACTGAAAAACCACAAAGCTTGTTGAAAAAGTTACTGTTTATACTTTTAAATATTCTTAGTGCAACATTTCTGTAAGGTATATAAACCCCTATACATTTTAACAATTTTCTTCATTGATATAGGTCATTTATTTTGCTCCGACTGAGCCAAGAAAAAGATATATTGACTATTAACAAAGATAAGAATAATTTTTATATACTATACTAGGGCATGAGTAATTGATAAATATTCATTTCAACAACCATGTGTTTCCAATTTTCACTTTTTACATATTCAAAAAACAGGTGAATTTTGCTAAAATTAAAGTTACTCTCGTGGCAGTATGATTTCATAATACGGTTCTTTGATGATTTATCAACTAAATGGAAAGCAGACAATTTTCCTAGTACTAATGAATCTTGAACTTCAAAGGCAGAATCCTTGCTCTTTGAGGAATATGATAAGAACAGATATAAAAAGTAACCTAATAATTCAATTAATAAAATCCTAATTTACATGCACTATTATAAAAGGAGTAAGTCTATTATTATTCTGAACAGATATCCTTTTGGTTCCAAATGAGTAAGGAAGAAACAAATGATTTAAAAACCAAAGACCTGGATCTAAGCCCCTGCTCTGGAAAGTAGAGGCCATATGGCCTCAGGCAAGTCACCATCTCTTAAGCTTCATTTCTTTAACTATAAAATGGGGACAGGAATGGTATTTATTTGACAAAGTTATATGGATCAAATTATATAAAATCCCCCTGTTCAAGCTATAAAATGCTATATAAATGTAATACTGAGTTTTCATGACTCACAAGACTCAAAATTTTAACAGATATTAGATGATAAACATCCCTCTCACATTCCCCGGACTGTCCCCCAGCTGAAGTTAGGGCCAAGGATATGATGTTAGCAGACTATTTTAGTCTGTCTAACAATAGATAACCTAAAATTATAACCAAATGTCAATGTTATCACAGGAGGTGACAAATTTTCTGGAAAGAATTAGAGAGTAAACACCAGAGACTTTGTGAGCTGTGCAGTCTCTGCTGTACAGACACCTATGAGAATCCTGCTGTCACGTATGAAAACAGAAAAAGACTACATCAATAAATGAGCATGCCTATGCTCCAAAAGAATCTTAATTTACAAAAACAGGAGGTAAGCACGTGGGCCACAGCATGCCACAGTGTGTCAACCCCTGCTCTAGATTTCATCATTGTTATTACACAGGGAATTTATTTGGAATCAACTGAAAAAAGTAAAACACCTTGTCCTTCTGAAATTTTACATATACGGGTATAACAATTATTTTAAAGACCCAGTGCCAGTGAAACAGAAAATCACGAACTTCAACTACACTGACACCTGCATGCTTCTAAGGTTAACACAAATTGGAAACATCCAGATGGAAAGTTTAAGGCCATGTAAGGTACCTGGATAGGAAGCACCTGTGTTTTGGAAGTGGGTTCCGCCCCAGTCCTTCCCTCCTGGTCTCCCTCAGAGGGCGAAGCTTCGGTCTCAGGATTTTTCTTGCGCTGCTCCTGCGGCTCCATCAAGGCCCTGCTGACTGCACACACGGCTGCCTCTCGGCAGAGCGCCATCAGGTCAGCGCCAACGAAGCCCGGCGTGAGGTGTGCTAAGTGACTGAAATGAAAACCTTCGGGGAGTCTTAGTTTTCTGCACAAAGTTTGAAGTATTCTGTGGAAAAGACAAGGAAAAGAAATTGAGATTCCTAACCTACTAGTAAAAATAAGTCACCAAATATATTTATGGAGACTCCCCTGGTGGTTCAGAGGTTAAAATCTGTCTTGCAATGCAGGGGACATGCATTTGATCCCTGGTCAGGGAACTAACATCCCACATGCCACGGAGCAACTAAGTGCCCACGCCGTGACTACTGAGCCCCCCACCACAACTAGAGAGTCATGCACCAAAACAATAAAGATCTCACGTGACACAACGAAGATACTGAGTGCTTGCAACTAAGACTCGACACAACCAAATATTAAAAACTGTACATATTTATGGAAGTCCTTCTTCTCTGTCAATGGTATTATAATGGACACAATTTATGATCAAACAGTTCACTTATTCAACAAATGCTAACTCTCTAATATATATCCCACCTTATTCTATTAGGAATTAAGTTATAAATATCTGCTGTATTAGACAACAGAATAAAAAAATAGGTTTTTAAAAAATATTCTGCCTTTTAAGAGTTTGACAGTATTACAGAAGAAATAAGATAAATGATTTATAAGAATATAAGGTAAATTCTTTTAAATTAAACAGACATCTGCCAGAAATAAAAAAGCCTCTAAACTCAAACCATTAGCTTTATTCATCACAAAAAGTTATGTCGATATAAACTTTAATACCCAATCCTGTATTAGGACAGTTATTTCTCCAACTTCATCTTTATTTACTGCTGATCCCTGGTATTGTATGTGTGAGAAACTTTGCTCAACTCAACTGACAATAGGGTATGTGTCAATGAACTGTGGACTTCTGGATAATTATTATCACTAAAGGAATACTGAAAATAATTTCTGTTAACACTGAATAAAATTTATAAATAGTAAAGATATTCTGGACAAAAGGTCTGATACCAGACCACTTCAGTTTGAAGTCAGCTCTGCCACTCTGTATTACTTCATTTCTGTGCTTTAGTTTTCTCATCTGTTATATATATATTATAATAGCACTTAATCATAGGCATGTTAGGTGAATATATGCAAAGGTGCCAGAACACACTGGCTGATGCATAGTTAAGTTCCCAATAAATGTTCATTATTGGCTGATGCATAGTTAAGTTCCCAATAAATGTTCATTATTATTATTTAGATATTGTGATATTATATCTTAACCTGGACAAAATAACATACTGTGAAATTTCCAAATTTGTAAGAGAAACTAATAGTTTAAAATGTCAAGCTACTGGACAATAGTTATAGAAACATCCTTTGGAATCATGTAAGTGAACAGAACAGAAGCAGATGAACATTACTGACAAATGAAAATTGTCATTTAGATACTGTAAATAGTAGGCGTGAAGAAAAAGTTCCATTACAGAACTATTTCCTGGGGTTCCCTGGTGGCTTAGTGGTAAAGAATCTGCTTGCCAATTCAGGAGACACAGGTTGGATCCCTGATCTGGGAAGATGCCACATGCTGTGGAGCAACTAAGCCCATGTGCCAAAAATACTGAGCCTGTGCTCTAGAGCCCAGGAGTTGCAATTACTCAGCACATGTGCTGCAACTACTGAAGCCCACAACCCAGAGGCCCTGCTCCACAACAAAAAAATGCACAGCAATGAGAAGCCTGCACACCACAAATAGAGAAAAGCCTGAGCAGCGATGAAGACCAGCACAGCCAAATATAAATAAATAAATAAAAAAGAAATACTTCCTCAAAATACAGATCTGATTTGCTACTACGCATAAGAATACTAAGAAATTTAGAATGTTAAAGAAAAAATAGCTAACATAAAATAAATATCATCCTTTTTTCAGTAAGTCTACTCCTAAAAAAATGTAACTTTGGTTATCATACTATGGAAACTCCTCAGATGGTAAAGAATCCACCTGCAGGAGACCAGGGTTCAATCCCTGGGTTGGGAGGATCCCCTGGAGATGGGAATGGCTATCCACTCCAGTATTCTTGCCTGGAAAATCCCCACTGACAGAGGAGTCTCATGGGCTATAGCCCATGGGGTTGCAAAGAGTCGGACATGATTGAGCAACTAACACTGACATGGAAACTCCAGAGGAGGAGAAAACTACCATTGAAAGATTTCCAGTTTTAAGACAATTGAGTAAATAGGCTGGAGCAGGTGGCCTGGACTCAGAAACTGAGGTCTACACTGTCTACAGCAGATCAGCTAGTCCTGGAAGAAAAGTCCTGTAGCATCAGTTCCCCTATTCTGTATTGATTGATGGGTCACTCAGGTCAGCCCAGATTCAAGAAGAGAGACATGGGCCCACCTCCCACTAACAGGAGGGCCAAGAGTTTACAAACACATGCTTTAAAACTGTCACAGTAATAAACCCCCATGTTTTTATCACTCAGTTTCAATAATCATCAACATTTTCACAGTCTTATACATCCCCCACTTTTTTTCCCCCCTGGAGTGTTTTAATGCAAATCCCAGGCATTATGTCATGTCAACTATAAATATGTCCATATCTAATGACTAAAGACTTTTTAAAGGAGATTAAAGGGACATGCCAACTACATAGCAGGTTTACTCCTTTATTCTAGGTTTCAAAAAAATGAAAGATTAAAAGAACAATGGACATTTGGGGGCAACTGGGAAAATCAGAATAGACTGTACTGAGTAATATTATTATCAGTGTTAAGTTTCTTTACTGTGGAAAATGCTATAGTTACACAGAAGTATTTACAGCTAAAAGTATCATGATTTCTTCAACTATCCTTCATATGAGCTGGCAAAAAATAAAGATATAGACACACACACACACACACACACACATGATATTTTTACATAGAGTGAAATCAAACATAGCAAAATGTTAACAAGTGGTAAATTTAGCTAAAGGACATACAGATATTTATTGTATTTATTGTATTATTCTTTCAACTTTTTTGTAGGCTTGAATATTTTCAAAATATGACTACCTAAGAAAGCCCTTTAAGGATTTTGTTGATGATGGAATAGTGGGTGGATCAAGGAACAATGGATTTTATCTAGTAGGGATGGTGGGCTTTTCTGTGTCTGTGTCTCTATCATTAAGTTTGGCACTTAACCAAAAAAAGATTTGATAAAGGATACAGGCCTTATTTCTTTTTCTGTAAAGTTCCTAAAAGCAAGGATTTAGAATTCTTTATATTCCTTACATTACCTATCCCAGTATTATACATATACTATATGCTTAATACACATTTCCTAAATAAATACAAGTTAACTTGAATAGTTGAGTAACCATTTAAAGATTATATTAATATATGTGAGAACACAATGAACATATCTTAGATGACGCTGAATACAACAGCTGAAGAAGCAGCTGCCAATCAATCAAAAGGTGAAGCCACATTAAGTAACAGCAAGAAGGGAAGGATGACCTCTTCTTCCTAACGCTTTCTCCTGCCCACAGTGCCTTCTGATCAGTTTTATGTTCAGCATTCATGAAGTCTCCTGTTCATCTCTACCCTTCTTCCCTGTCCCCATGCCTATCCTTTCACTATATACTACTTTCCCTAAAAGCCGCTGGTGATCGTGTGCAGCAATTTCATGTCATTAACTTAGGCTGAAAGTCATTATAAAGATGGTATTTCAGAACACTTCTTTACTAGATTTCCTTTACTCCATTGCCTGAACAGTGCCTCCTCAGATATTTTTGTTACTGAGATGCTGGTGGATACCTCTTTGCTCTGTGGACATTCAAACCCAACTACTAGGAAAGGGTGGTCTTAAGCAAACAGCTTTCAACTCTCTGGCTGCCACTTAATTTTCTGTCAGGGGACTTACGATTTTAGGCAGATTAGTGCAACAGGTTAAAATATGGTACTCAGATTTAACCTACATGTGAACCAGTGAGCACTATTCCATCACTCTAAACACTCTCCCTAGGCTGACTGCCACCTAAAAACACAAGACACTGTTAATAAGATCAGACAGATGAGTGTGGATACATAAATCCATTATCACTACCGAAAAAGCAGCCTGAAACAACTGCAGTAATTAGTAAGTAAATTGTTTTCTCAATCATTCGTTTAATGTGGGCTTTTTCCTTTCCAAATCAATTTCACTGGCACATAAGGAGATAAGAGAGAAAGAAGGCTACATGGTATTTCTCACCCCTCATTTTCAAAGCATGCAGTTCAGATGACATAGTGGCATACAAACTTCATTCTCTAAGAGTATACCTTTCTCTGGACGCTTCATCTGGGATACCTAGGCATATTTCTCGGTCGAACCTTCCTGCTCGTCTCAAAGCAGGGTCTAAGGAGTCTGGTCGGTTGGTAGCTCCGATGACTAGGACCCGAGCTGTACAGCCACATTATTCAGATCTAGTAAGAACCAGAGGATGAGTGGTGAACAAGACGCTTGACATTAAGGGTAATAATATTATCCAAGTTATTAAGTGCTTAGAGAGAAAGTATTATACAATCACAATTATATATTATATATATGAATATGAAACTAACACTAAATGCCTAATATGTGAAAGACGTGAGTAAAATACAAACTTTGTCCTCAAGCAGCTCAATCTATCTGAAGCACAGTAAGTATAAACAAAGTACCGCAGTGATACAATGGAAGATATTATGAATTCAGACTGAGGAATCAGGAAGAACTTAGGGAGCAGGTAACATTCCAGAAAGGCTTAAAGGGTGAATAGGTTGTTAACAAGCAGATATAGGCTAATTAAATTCTACATGGAAGAAAGAGAATGAGAGAAAGCACAGAGGTACAAATAGGTGTGCCATGTTTAGACAGGGGGAGTGGTCCCCATCAGGAAGTCTGGGCAAGACACAGCAGTATGTGTATCACACACTCATGGCACTGAGACAGGGGAATACAATATAGTCGCCAGTTGCTCTGGCAACTAATCTAGATGCAGTTTTTATTAATGGATGGAATACAGGGCCTACAGTGTGCCTTCCCCAAGTATTATTTCTCACAACTGAACCAGAGTGGACTAGCGGAGATACTGGGGTTTACACACCAACCGCGCGCCGCCCCTGCCCCACACACAGGTAATGGCTAACGAAGTCCTCTAACAGGCAAGTCATGGGAAGTTTATAGAACATTCTTTTGCCAACAGAAGCCACGAAAGGTTTTTCTGTTAAGGTCTGTGTTTTGGAAAGATAACTCTAATAATAATTTTGAATGGAGTAAAAAGGAATGAATGCAAGACTTTTGCTGTGATTTGAATATAATAATCGGGTAACAGATGAGTGAAGGCAGGCACATAGGAAACAAAAAAAGAAAACCCCAATTTAAGGTCCAAGTTGTAGATGAAATCCAAAGCACTACACAAATGATTCAATGTGAAGGAGGAGGAGAAGGAGAGACAAAGACAACTCAGTCTGGAAGCTGTTAGCTTAAATATGGAATACAGAATGGGGGTCAGACAGCAGAAAGGGCCACAGGGGAAGCCAGTGGACCCACTGAGTATGAGGGGATGTGGGACAGTTACCTGCGAGTATCTAGCAGGCAGAGGTGAACATGGGTTGGAAGTTTATCAGAAATGAAGGTTAGAGATGTAATTTGAAAGTTTTCCAAAAATGAGCTGAACAGGAGATAGTTGGAAGTAGGTAGAGGCCAAGAAGAAAAGAAGATCAAGTGTAAAACCTTATGGAATATCTTTCTTTAAAGGATGGGGAAAAGGAGGCAAGTAAGAGAACGTGCTAGAGAGCTATCAGAGAACAGGAGAAGGACAAAGAGTGTTACTCAAGTCAACTGTGCTGACAACTATAAGGACAAGGTAATCACAGTATCAAATGCTCCCAAACCCACTGCTAACACTTACTGGGTGCTTCTCCTGGGCCAGGCACTACTCTCAGTAGAGTCCCTTCCACCAGTTAACTTTAAGAGGTGGGTTCAGAGGGGTGAGGGCTAAAAGCACGTCCAAAGATGTGGCCAACGGTAATCATCAACGACCTTTCTGGGATTAGTTTTAGTCAATGGCAGAGACAGAGACAACTACATGGGTGGGCTCACAGAACAGAAGCAAATTAGAAACATTTAGTTGGCAGTAACTACTCTTTGAATAAAGAAAATAGGCATAAGGTGTTATCTTTAAGTGAGACAGGAAAGCTCTTTAAGACTTTTTGAAAACTGAAGAAAGGGAAACAACTAAAAAAAAGAGAGACTGATGCTACAAAAGGAGATCCGTGAACAAACAGAACTATGATATTTTATGGGTAACAAGGTGACACCCCGTAATTGAGGTAGCACCATGAGTTACAAACTTGCAGTCACAGAGAGATGGTCTTATAACTGAACCCTCTCTGCACTAATGCTGGCACAGAGCCAAAGCTGTTCCCCTGCTAACTCAGGGGTGCTTTCATTCTCACAGCTGGAAACAATACCACGGGTAGCGGTCAGCTTCCTTTTCCTCATTCATGTTGCTCAGACAATACAGTCTTGGTGATGAGTTCTGAACATAGCAAGGGTTAGTAACAGAATTCAAAAAGAACAATCATGGACATCTGTTAAATCTTCAGTAATGAAAAAAATCCTTTCCCAGGAAATCAATACTTAGCAACATAAAGGTTGCTTCAAAAGCTTCTAGAAAGATAAAAATCAGACCTCAGCTAGGATTGGCCATCCACTATAAGACAAACTTGATTCCTTTTCTTCCTCTTCTGGAGGATTTGGTCTTTTAAACTTAAGTTACATTAGCCAAAAGAATGAATTTCTGATTATTTTTAAAAAATGAAGCTTCAGTTCTTTTTACACAGAGTTAATAAAAAAAAACAAACAACTAGTTAACATGTTTCTTGGGTAACAGCTCTCATAAATAAAGCATTCGTGGGCAGGTCATTAATTGTATGTGTAAATAAACATCTGGATTCTAGCCAATACTTTGCCAATGACTAAGTTTGCATCTGGCCCTCAGCTATGTATCAGTTTTCTCATAAACAAATGGTATTTTTAACATCCTTCACAGGTCTTAGTAATCAGAATTACGTCTGAGTTTCGTTATTAAAATTAGGTGAAATTAGAATTTCTTTTAAGTTCAGTTCAGTTCAGTTCAGTCGCGCAGTCGTGTCCGACTCTTTGCGACCCCATGAATTGCAGCACGCCAGGCCTCCCTGTCCATCACCAACTCCCGGAGTTCACTCAGACTCACGTCCATTGAGTCCGTGATGCCATCCAGCCATCTCATCCTCGGTCGTCTCCTTCTCCTCCTGCCCCCAATCCCTCCCAGCATCAGGGTCTTTTCCAATGAGTCAACTCTTCTCATGAGGTGGCCAAAGTACTGGAGCTTTAGTTTTAGTATCATTCCTTCCAAAGAAATCCCAGGGTTGATCTCCCTCAGAATGGACTGGTTGGATCTCCTTGCAGTCCAAGGGACTCTCAAGAGTCTTCTCCAACACCACAGTTCAAAAGCATCAATTCTTCTGCGCTCAGCCTTCTTCACAGTCCAACTCTCACATCCATACATGACCACAGGAAAAACCATAGCCTTGACTAGACGGACCTTAGTTGGCAAAGTAATGTCTCTGCTTTTGAATATACTATCTAGGTTGGTCATAACTTTTCTTCCAAGGAGTAAGCGCCTTTTAATTTCATGGCTGCAGTCACCATCTGCAGTGATTTTGGAGCCCAAAAAAACAAAGTCTGACACTGTTTCTACTGTTTCCCCATCTATTTCCCATGAAGTGATGGGGCCAGATGCCATGATCTTCGTTTTCTGAATGTTGAGCTTTAAGCCAACTTTTTCACTCTCCTCTTTCACTTTCAACAAGAGGCTTTTTAGCTCCTCTTCACTTTCTGCCATAAGGGTGGTGTCATCTGCCTATCTGAGGTGATTGATATTTCTCCCAGCAATCTTGATTCCAGCTTGTGTTTCTTCCAGTCCAGCGTTTCTCATGATGTACTCTGCATAGAAGTTAAATAAGCAGGTGACAATATACAGCCTTGACAGACTCCTTTTCCTATTTGGAACCAGTCTGTTGTTCCATGTCCAGTTCTAACTGTTGCTTCCTGACCTGCATACAGATTTCTCAAGAGGCAGGTCAGGTGGTCTGGTATTCCCATCTCTTTCAGAATTTTCCAGTTTATTGTGATCCACACAGTCAAAGGCTTTGGCATAGTCAATAAAGCAGAAATAGATGTTTTTCTGGAACTCTCTTGCTTTTTCCATGATCCAGCGGATGTGGGCAATTTGATCTCTGGTTCCTCTGCCTTTTCTAAAACCAGCTTGAACATCAGGGAGTTCACGGTTCACGTATTGCTGAAGTCTGGCTTGGAGAATTATGAGCATTACTTTACTAGCATGTGAGATGAGTGCAATTGTGCAGTAGTTTGAGCATTCTTTGGCATTGCCTTTCTTTGGAATTGGGATGAAAACTGACCTGTTCCAGTCCTGTGGCCACTGCTGAGTTTTCCAAATTTGCTGAATTTCTTTTAAAGTGGTCTTAATTATCTTGCTACATATTAACTTACTTAAAAGAGTTTTAACTTACTACAATTTCAGATTTATAAACTCTGAATTAATAGTGTTTTTACAAAATTCTCAAACTGTAGAAGAAAAATGACAACAAGTCACAGGTTATTTGGGGAGAAAGAAACAAGGCCCCCATAATCGAGTTCCTCTGCAGAGTTTATGATTGACATCTCTATCCAACACTTTATTTCCTGTCTTGTGCCACTCTTGTTCCCCCTCAGCCCTGAGAAGTATCAAAGCAAAGGAAGGGCTGAGACCAAGCAAGATCCTGCAGGGCTCTCTTGGGTACAAGCCCCTCCATGTCCTCTGCTTCTTGTCTGGTCCTCCCAGAGTTCTAAAAAGTGAACTCAAGCAGCTAATAATTAGATAATAAGGGAGTCACAATCTGTAGGAATCTTTGAGTTGTTCCATAGAAACTAAGACCCTCTACCCAACGGAGCACAGTGACTACATGCCGATCACAAGGAGACCCCAGAAGGCTGATAATTGATTAAGATACTCGAAACATCACCATGCCACCAACCAATCAGAAAAATGTCCCAAGAGCTGATCTCATGCACCCTGAAACCCTCACCTCTAATGCTGTCTTTAAAAACCCTTGCCTGATAGCATCAGGGATTTGGGTATTTCAAGCATTCGGTACCTATTCTTCTTGCCTGGTACCGTGCAATAAACACTGTACTTTCTTTCACCACAACCCAGCATCAGTAAATTGGCTTTGCTGGGAGTCATGCAACTGGATCCAAGTTCAGTTCAGTAACAGGCTGACTATGTAAACTGAATTGTTTACTGTTTTTCCTATTCTGTTTTAAAAAAGGAAACCTTAAAACACACACAGAGACACATCAAAAAACTCAACTAACAGAGCCTTCAGTAATGTTCTAGTAATAAGTAGTCTGCTTAATCCCTATACTTAGTCATTTTTCCACATTCTGAAATCAGAATCCTTATACTATCAACGTGATAAGCATTATGTCATATTCTGATTGGTGTTACGTCTTTTTCCTTCTCAGATGTATATAAAATGATGGTGCATCTTATAATAACATATTAGCTTCAATAAAATATGGTAATTCATTGAGGTCTGACAGAAAACCACAAAATTCTGTAAAGCAATTATCCTTCAATTAAAAAATAAATTTAAAAAGATGGTAATTCAGAACACAGGCCTTAAGACATAGCAAGAAAACTTTACATAAGAATAAAACAGCAGAATAAACAACCTACAACCTGCCATCACAAGAAATGCAAATTACATACTATTTCAAATTTTCTTATGTACACAAAACATATGCTATTTTCCACCAGGTAAGATCTAGTTCTATTAGTTCTACTTGTGCTGATTTCTTTCCTCCAAATTTGTATCCAAAAATCATTAAACAAAACTGAAAAACAAGTTACAGATAGGAAGGAATTGCACTATATTTAACAAAGGATTTGTTTGTATATAGTATTCACTCAAATTTTTAAAAATGCAATCAATAGGAAAAAGATAAAGGATTTTGGAAAGAATATGAAAAGCCAAAAAATATAGAAAGATGATCTACATCAATAGTAATCAGGGAAATGCAAATAACAACAAACATACCACTTCTCATCCCTCAGAGTGTCATAACTAAAACAATTCAGTGTTGTGAAAAATCTGGAGGAAGGGTGACTCTCGAATAGTACTGGTAAAGATGTAAATGGAAAAGTCTTTTTGGAAAGCAATTTGCCATTTCTTATAATAAGTTTAAATGTATAATCTTTAACCATTACTTCATCTTTGAAAATTTATGTGTACCAAAAAGGCCCAGTTCACTGTAAAGCAAAAATCAAAACAACTTGAATATCCATCAAAATGGAAATACTTAAGTACAATATAATGAATTTATCCTAAAGGATACCAAGCAGCAATTAAAAAGAGGTAGATATAAATGGATTAAAATGGCAACATTTGGGCAGAAGGTAGGAGGGAGAGGACATATGTACACCTATGGTTAATTCATGATGATGTATGACAGAAATCAAACCAATATTATAAACCAATCATCAATTAAAAATGAAATTTTTTTAAAAAATGGAAACATTTCCAAGATATTATTAAGATACAAAGAGTATAGAATAATGTGTATGGTGCAGAGTATTGGAAAAAGCAACATAAGATTTTAGTGTAGTTATATATGTGTGTAAATGTGTTAAAAATAAACAGTAAGATACAATCCAAAAATTAATGATATAGTTTTTTATGAAAAGAAAAAGATTTGTTTTGTACTCTTTTAAGTTTTATGCTACTTAAATATTTCATATCTTCACATCTTACAGTATTTATTAAAAAAACCATTATCTTAAAGTGAATTCACTGTTTCAAACTCACCGTCCATGCAGGTTAGGAGCTGGGCTACAATTCTTCGCTCCATATCTTTTGAAGCAATTTCTCTTTTGGGGGTAATAGCATCAATTTCATCAATAAAGAAGATACATGGTGCATTTGACTAGAAATAATAATATCACAAAAAAAATCATAAATGTAAATGTATTCCTATACTGGTGTGGTTAAGTATATATGTTTTTTTTCAATCTTATAGTTCAGAGACCATTCACCAAAAGAACTACCCTAAAGAAAGCAGTTTACACATATCTTATTGTACTGACTTTCACCAGGAAATGGGGAGATGGGAAAAGAGGGGTACTGACTATATGTTTATTAAGTATTGGCTGTTATGCCATCATACCAGCATAGCACTGTTTCAGATACAGCTAGATAAACACAGAACTAATCACTAATTTTTCCCTTTGTCTCTTTTATGCTCATTCATCGTCTTCACCATACACACAAATGTGGTTACCTGTCTTTCCGCTGTATGCCAATTAACAAACAAATCAAGCTCCCTTTGGAAAGCAGGTAACACCTTAAAGAATGTAGCTCTGCTCTGCATAGTACCCTTCCCACTCTCCACTGCATCTTCCACACGTGACCACAGCTTTTCGAATGCCAGTCTGTGTTTAGCTCACAGGAAACATCCTGACCAGGCCCACCTGTGAATGACTACAGGAAGGAAAAAATGAACACATTCCCTCTGGAGTCTGACTGGAACCAAGACTTTATCCTCTCTCCTTTTTGGAATAAAAGAAACCTATATTCTAACCCAGGGAGGATGGTTTGGGAGACACTAGTCTATCTTCTTCTTGGTCTGCTGGTTTTCCAAATAAAGTCACTATTCCTTGCCCCAACTACTTGTTAACAATTTATTGACCTGCCACAGCTAGTAATACAGAGCTTGGACTAGGTAACAAATTTTGCTATTTCTCACAATTTAAAAAAACATTTTCAAGTACTGGTAAAATATACTTTATCTTCTCAGCTTTGCATTTCAGATGCACTGGCCATATTCACCAGTCCCAATGTATTGGGATGCATATGATGACAATGTTAAATTAAACTTTTGAGTATTTTTTAATTCTTACCCACAGTGATGACTAGTGATTCCTCAAATGAGCATGATGTCATAGCCCATTTTTACATGGCTTTTGCTATGTGTTAGACACTACATTAAAAATTTAATGAACCCTTTAATACAATCAACAACCCCATGAGATTTGATCAGTACTATTTGCTAGTAAGGAAACTTAGGGTTAAGAGTGGTTAAATCTCTTTCCCAAGATTACACAATTAGTATGCAGTGGTCTAAGGATTTGAACCTCTGTTTCTAACTTGAAAGTACAATTAACCATAACACTATACTGAAGATAAAACTTCAATGGAATACAAATGTCACCTTCCTCAGAAGTTATTAAGCAGCAAAATTCCAATGAGTTTTAATCAGAATAAAATCCAATCTGTCATTTCTCTAGTAATAGAATCATCTTTTCACAGCTTCAATTTTGCAAATAGAGAAGAGTTTATGCTGGCAAGCCTATGGTTGCTTTTATAATAATCCTTAAATGTTAAAAATGTGCACACTGCTTACAGGTAGTCTGGGCAAACCTAAGTTGAGGAAAGTAAAAGTAAAAAAAAATATCACAAGGATAATCTATTTTCAGCATATCGCCATCGGGTATAACAGTCAGAACTTCTCACCAATTATGTTATTTTCAGATTAAACAAATTATTTTACCCAACAATCTATCAATTAATCTACTTTAAACATTTAGCTATCATGAGGAACAAATTACCACGTTTAGAAAAGAATGGCCAGTGAATATGTTAACAAATACCAACCTTAAAGCAAACAAGAACTTCCATATAGCCTTATACGATCTGACAACCTGACATTACAGTCATTAGCTTACTCACCACAGCTTGCTCGAATAGTTCTCTTAGCTTCTGTTCAGATTCTCCAGACACTCCAGATACAATCTCCGTAGCAGCTACTTTCAAAATTGGAAGATCAAGTTCCTATGCACAAATATATTTAAAAATGACTAAATTGTCAAAGTTTCACTTACCTACTTTTTCTTTACTCAGTCCCTCTCTCAAAATTGCATTTTTTAAATGACCAATTTTCTGAGGAATGCCGTATCTCTTTGTATTGTTCCAATGAAAAACATTACTTAAAAATCTGAAATTTTATCCAAACACATTGCTGGATACCTTCTACTTATTTTTACTTTACAGATATCATAAAACTGTTATTATCTCTTTTGAATAAAGGGTCTTAAATCTTAAGAAATATATTTTCCCTTACTTAGAGCTGAGCCAAAACAAATCTATGTTATTTATCTGCTGGATATAAAACAGCAGGGAGTTGTGACACAGTCATTTCCCACACGGCCTACTGGCATTTCTTCCAACAAAGAAACCCAGAAAAATAGCCAGTAACAAGTCAGAGGAGGCAAGAAACCCAGAAAAATAGCCAGTAACAAGTCAGAGGAGGCAGATTCTTAAAGGAAGAGAAACCACCACTGTCTCACCAACATCACTGGCAACAACCCATCCTAAACCCGACTATTCTTCTGACAATCTTGAAATTTCACTTCCTCAATGATATTCTCTTTAACCCTAATTCTTAACGTGGGTAAAAGCAACATACCAACAACATACCACAGAGCATTCTGCACTTCTTCTGTCTCCCACTCAGTGTAATTGGAACCATGAAGCAACATTTATTTGTGTGAAAGACAGTTTAACGTGTCTTGAATATTAGATCAAAAAACTCTTTATAGATAAAAACTGAGTTTCTTGTACTTATCACTATTATCTCAATGTCTGGTGTGCAATAGTCACACAAAAGATTATTTAACAAATGAATAAATGAGGCAAATCAACAATTTCTCCTATAAAAACAATTTTCTTTCAAAGCACACTATCTATTAATGACTGACATAGTGTGCTCCTTTTCAAACTAAACTTACTTGGACATTTTGCATTTTACAGTTTCTGAGAAACCTGATGGGGCTAAAACTAAAACTGCTAACTTTTTATTCTGCCAGCTGAGTATCTATTATCACCATTTAAGAAAGGACATTTTTACACTAAAAAGGATAAAAACATGACTCTGGATGGAAATTCTGACTAAATTTGGTTCTATGTAAAATATGATCCTCCAGTTTAATTTTATTGCTCTTGAAAAAACAAGAACTAAAAAAATGGGTAAGAACTAGAACTAAACAAGAACTATGGGTTTAAAAAATGGGTTGTTTATAAGTATATTACTTGGCTTCCCACCCAACTCTTGCCATATAATTGAATACTTAAAAAAAAAAAAAAAACCATCTCACAAACAGCAGCAAGAAAAGAATGAAGAAGGGATCAGTCCTCCTGAGAATACGCCAAGTCTGGTTCAAGTTGACCAATGAGAAAAAATAAGAACAAATAACAACAAAAGAACAAAAGCAAACAAATGTCAGTAAACCTCACCCCAGCAATCGCATGTGCAAGTAATGTTTTCCCACAACCTGGTGGTCCATGAAGAAGAACTCCACGAGGGGGTATGACGCCCAGGTGGTGGTACACCTCTGGGTGCCGCATGTGTATGAGCATCTTGCAGACCTCCTGTAGGAATAAACAGGAATGATGTCCTTCACAGCCCCAAAGAGAATGACTCAATGTGGAATGAAAGGACCAGTTCTTTGGAGCAGCAGCATGCAGTAGACAGGCTTTAGACTTTCACCTGAGTTTGAATCCTATCTGGTAACTGTCATGAGGCATTAGCAATAATCCCTCTCTGAGCTTCCATTTCTAAACGGTAATAATACCTACCTTGCAGAAACAATGAATAGTAATTAGCATAGTAACTGAAACAGAGTAAACACAAAAAAACACTAACCATTATAACTGTTAAAGTGCTACTCCTGATAAAGCAAGTATCTTATGCACACTGTAACTAAAATGGTGAAAAAACTGAAGATATGTTTCCTGTATCCCTCATGACCCTGAAGGGAACAAGTCAGGCTTGCCCGTCTCACCTTCCTGGCCTCCTTTTCTAGACTCAGTTCCTATTAGATACAAAGAGGAAGGCCTTATTTGAATACCTGATTGGCAATATACCCATGTGAGGTAGAAATTCTGATTCTGAACTAACTTTTAATGTTGTATCATTGCCACCAACGTCTTCAAACTTCACACTGGAGATCTGTAATTCTAGCCCCTTGGCTTTAGCTGGTAAAAAAAAAGGAGGAGGTGAAAAGTTAGTGATTCAGTAGTGACTCAGAACTATACTGAATAATCTTTACATAAACAAAGGTCCATTAGATACTAAAATATTTTCTAGTAAATGTCTCCACACACAGGAGCTTCCCCAGGCCAAACAGCTTATAATCATGATGTCTCGCTCAAAGCAAACACAGCTGCCGCCACCCACAAGATTTCCATCTCACCCTTCTTCTGCAAGACAGCTTCTATTTCCCCATCTACTTCCTGAAGATCTTCTTTCTTCTTTTTGCCTTCTTTGGTGTTTAGCTTGCCTTTTCTTTTTTTGTTACTCTCCAGAAGAGAAGAATCTTTTGAATTCTGGAAAAAAAAAATTAAATGTGTCATGCTTGAAATTAGGCCATTTAAAAAAAGGGCGGGGGGGGGGCTATTATTAAAAAATAAATAAATAAAAATACATTTCAGCTCTGGTACTTTCACCCGTTAGCTATTCCCAACATTTTAGCTTAAGGGTGACCTCTGCTGGGGATGTCCTTTTCCAGAACCTTAATGCTTGGTTTACTTCCTAAAATCTGAAAAACCTGCTTTCCGGAATCTTCTAGTTAGAATTAATCTCTTCCTCACACTCTCAGAACACTGAATCTGCAACTGTGGCAGAGCCTATACAACCTGGTTGTAAATGAGTGGCTCATCTGTCCATGTTATTTCTTTCTCACCGAGCTGTGTGCTTCTGGAGTTAAGATAATAGCATTTGTCTTTTATTTCTCACTGAGCCTTTTACATAGTTGGTATTCATCTGATGTCTAATCAATCATTAAATTAAATATGACTAGAAAGCTGCTCTGACAGCCACATAATTCAACATAAAGGTCAAGCTTTGTCCTTGACCTTGCCAACAATAATAATGTTCTGTAAAGACAAAGTAAATAGATTTGGAAAAGGCCTATTAATAATTCAAAAGCAGAGGGGAGAGGCTTCGCCAAATCAAAGAGCTTGGTGCTTGAAAACCACTTAGAATGGCATCATCTGAGAGAAACATAATACCACCCACATATGTGACTTAAATATTCTAGCTATCACTGTTTAGTTGCTAGGTCATGTCTGACTCTTTTATGACCCCATGGGCTATAGCCCACCAGGCTCCTCTGTCCATGGGATTTCCCAGGCAAGAATATTGGAGTGGGTTATCATTTCCTATTCCAGGGGATCTTCCCGACCAAGGGATTGAACCCACATCTCCTGCACTTGCAGACATATTCTTAACCACTGCACCACCAGGGAAGCCCAAATATTCTAGTAGTCACATTCAAAAAAGGAAAAAAATATGTGAAAGTATTTTTAAAGAAAATAATAATCTATTTTATTTAATGAAATATATTCAAAACAGTTTATCAACATATAGTCAGTTTAATTATTAATAAAATGGTTTACAATGTTTTTACAATAAGTTGTCAAAGTCCAGTGGATAGTTTATAGCTACTGCACATCTTAATTCAGACACTAAATTTTCACGGGAAATACTTGATGTGTTTATATTTTATAAAATCTATAGCTGAAAAAGTATATTCACATACTCAAGTTATTTAAAATATACATGGAAGTTTCCTAATAACTAAACTGACTGATAGTTTTTACATTTAAATTAAAAATTCAGTTCCTCATTAGCACTAGCCCCATTTCAGTGGATCAACAGACACAGGTAGCAAAATTCCCATATCAGACAGTGAGACCCGGAGCACAAGCAGCCACTCTAGTGGGAGACAGATTACCTGAAACCCCCTCTCTGCCAGGCATTAAAAGAATCAGGTAAGAACGATGTCCGATGTGCTCATTTTGCAATACTCCATCAAGCTTTACTTTTCTTTGTATATGGTATTGGAGAAGGCCGTGGCACCCCACTCCAGTACTCTTGCCTGGAAAATCCCATGGACGGAGGAGCTGGTAGGCTGCAGTCCATGGGGTCACCAAGAGTCGGACACGACTGAGTGACTTTACTTTCACCTATCACTTTCATTCATTGGAGAAGGAAATGGCAACCCACTCTGGTGTTCTTGCCTGGAGAATCCCAGGGACGGGGAAGCCGGTGGGCTGCTGTCTATGGGGTCACACAGAGTCGGACACGATTGAAGCGACTTAGCATATATGGTATATTCTAATTTAAAAAGATAAAAAAAGGGACTTCCCTGGTCGTCCAGTGGCTGAGACTCCTTGCTCCCAACACAGGAGGCTTGGGTTTGATCCCTGATCAGAAAACTAGATCCCACATGCTACAACGAAGAGTTTGCATGCTGCAACTAAGACCCAGAGCAGCTAAATAAATATTTTAAGTTAATAAAAAAAAATTTTTTTAAGTATCTATTTATTTTATCCATTTTCATAGTATATCTATTCATGTTGGATCCGTCAAAGCATGATCCTAAACTGAAAATAAACCACACAGATATTTTAGCAGCTACCCTCCCTTCTGTCTACAATCATCAATTTTCTGTGATGCATACCAGAGATAGTTACTCCTTAACTTTCACTAATAAAAACAACTCAGGAAGTTTATCAGGCACTAATTCACAAACTAACAACTTCACACTAGACATATTTTAGCCAGGGACACATTATTAAACAAAGTCCCTCCTCTCTTGGAGGTGTCATTCTTATACAACAACCCAAAAACAATTATACAAAGAGTCATTTTAAATACTTAAAACAGTGATTTTTTTTTTAAGTACTTGAAAAAAGTAGGGTTAGGAAACAGACTATCCAACAATGTGCTATTTTACATGTCCAGGAAGACCTCTCTGGGAAAATCACAAGTGAAACAAGATGCGAAGAAATGATGGCGGGACTTCCCTGGTGGTCCAGTAGTGAAGACTCCGAACTCCCACCAGAGGGGCACAGTTTGACTGATCCCTGGTGGGGGAACTAAGATCCCACATGCTGCACAGTGCAACCAAAAATAAGAATCAATTTAAAAATTAATAGAAGAAATAATAAAAGAAATTAATAGAAGAAATGATAGACACAGGAATCTCGGGAAAGATGTTTCAAACAGAAAGTACAAGTGTGACTGCCCCAAATGAGAGAAGGGTCAGCATATTCTAGAAACAGCAGAAGCCCAGTTGTGGCTGAGGCCAAACTGGGAGGTGGGAGAGGAGGGGAGCAGGAGCTAAGATTAAAGAGACAGCAGGGAGCCAAGTCAGGCAGGGCTGCCAACTGCAAGATCTCTGACTGAAGACTGAATACAGCCACTGGAGAGTTTTTAATAAAAGAATGACAATCATCAGACTTGACTCGTAAAAAATTATCTCTGTGTGTAGAATAAACTAGGGGATCAAACACAGAAGCAACTGAAGGTTATTTCAAAAGTTAAGGGAAGAAAGAGTAGAAGGTTGGACCAGGACGAAAATGATGACCATAGTGGGAAGTGAGCAAATTCTATCTCAAGTTCCTAAGCCTTTTACAAAACACAAGAATCTACTTGGTATTACATTCAATGAAAAGGGTGTAATGTATTCCAGCTACACGAGGCTAAAATGCCACCATAAAAACATACCTCCACCTCAGAGATCGGCTTCTTATCATTACACTTCTCATCTGACAGATCCGAGAAGAAACTGTCCTTCTTTCCACCTAGGGTTTTGTCAATAAACCATCCTCCTTCAGAACCTCCAGCAGGGGTCTTCGAAGGAAAAGAGCCTGTTCTAGAAGTTATCCGTGGTGATGAAGTTATGGTTTCTTTTTGTTCCATCTCAGGAGTACTTGAAACAGAATCAGGATTTCCTTTCCGATATAAGGAGAGCAGGGAACTGTTCATATGATTTGCTGACTGGCGGAAACATGATTTTAGCATAAATTACTCAATAGGCACTCATGAAAATTTGATTACCTGTAGTAAGCTTTCTAAATTTTCTTCTCAACATCTTTTCCCAAAACAATTACAGTCAGAAAATACATGTGCTCACAATACAATACTTCACAAACATTTACTATTCAAAAAGATGTACCCCCTCCAAATTTATAACTGGCAAATAAAACCAAATAAGATTGTTTCTAAAACACATAAGTATGAAAATGAGCTGGTAGGCAAATACTATCCTATCAATTCAACTAGATCAACTATAACCATATCATCTGACTTTTCTGGCCATTCTCATCCCTTCTGTTCCCCTGTGTAACAGGCTATACACACAAACACTGGAAGGATGGCCAACCCATGAGTTCAGTGCTCCACATAGAAATACTCAATTATTTACCAATGAAGATGTTCAAAGTCTCTTACTCTATTCCTTACTGATCTTTTCTGAGGAGGATTCAAAATGATTTTCTAAAAATCAAAGTTGGTTCATTAAATATCTGGTTTACCTGTGGGTCTGGGTAATCTTCCATACTTGAATCATCAGAATAGCTTTCAGTATACCTCAGTAAAAAAGAAGAAAAGAAATATAAATGATTTTCTCCTACATCCTAAAAAAAATACTACTCAAAACAAGAAAATAAACAGAGGCAAAATACTATGGTGGTAAAGAATCCAGGCTTTGGAATCAGAGAAATGTGGATTCAAAATATAGCTTAAAAAAAAAAAAATCCATCTTCACCAGATACTAGCTTTGTAACCTGAGCCTCAGCTTTCTTATCTATAAAATGAAGATATAAATTATGTCTATCTTACTGGCTTATCAAATTTCCAGATGGCACAGTAGTAAAGAATCTGCCTGCCAACGCAGGAGATACAAGAGACACAAGTTTGAAACCTGGGTTGGGAAGATCCCCTGGAGGAGGGCATGGCAACCCACTCCAGTCTTCTTGCCTGGGAAATCCCATGGCCAGAGGAGCCTGGCAGGCTACAGTCCATAGGGTGGAAAAGAGTCAGACACGACTGAGCACGCACATACCGCCTTATCAGATGATTACAAAAAAGCTTTAAAAAAATTGTTTTGCCCTACAATTCATGCTCTACAAAATTAATTATAAAGAGTTATGAAACATCACAGATACAAGAAAAAAGTATAGGTAATTATTCTACATATTGTGATAGAGGTCTAAGTTTATTAGCATAAATCATAAGAGAACAGACTGAAAGATATGACTAGGTAAAGATGTATAATTTTTCCATTAAAAGACACTATAAACAAAAATAAAATGCAAATGGCAAACGTGACAAGCATTTGTAATACATATAAAAAAAGATACTATTTTATACAAAGAGCTCTGACAATAAGGAAAATTCAAAGAGATCACAAATGAAAAACAAAAATCCATAAATAAGCAATTCACAAAGGAAACACAAAATCAGTTATCAAAATATTACAAGTGAAAATAACACAATCAACTTTTTGCCTATAAAAATTGGCAAAGATTAAATAATAGTATATATAACTCGGAGAAGGCAACGGCACCCTACTCCAGTACTCTTCCCTGAAAAATCCCATGGACGGAGGACCCTGGTGGGCTGCAGTCCATGGGGTTGCACAGAGTCAGACACAACTGGAGTGACTTAGCAGCAGCAGCAGCAGAACTAGAACTGCAAGCATGTTGAGAAATGCACTCTTTATACAAAACTGTTCGGAATACAAACCAAAGGCAATTTTTTTGGATGGCAACTGCATATATACCAGAAATTTCAAAAATACAAATCTTTTTGGACTTCAACATTAAAGAAGAAATCGGTACAAAGATATATACACTAAAGGATTATTTATTACATATACAATAGTACAAAAATAGAAACAATTATATGCCCACAAATGTGAAGCTAATTATAAGAACTATGGTAAAGCCAAATAAAAAAGGAGCAGCAGTAAAGAATGAAAAGGAGTTATCATCCATAGCTCCTATAGTTATTAAAAGAAAAACAAGAGTATCTGGAAAACTTTTATGTCAATAAATGCTACAAATTTTCAATGCCAAAAGGCCAAAATAGGTGAAATGAACAATTTTTTAAAAAGTACAATTTACCAATGCTGATGTAAGAAAAAAAAAGGGGGACAAGACTTATGTCTACCAAAATTAAATGTTATCAAACTCCTATCCACAAAAAAGACTTCAGGCCCAGATGAACTCTGGATGAATTCTAAGAAACGTTCCAGAACAAAATAACAGTAACATTATACAAACTTGTTCATAAACTAGAGACCAAAAAAACCACACACTTTCCAACTAATATTATAAGACCAGTAAATAAAAGTCTGAAGAGGTTAGACGAGTATTCTGCTGGAACTCATACCAAAACCTGACAACGAGCAAAAAAAGAAAAGAAAAAATTTGGATCAATGTGAATACAGATGTAAACATCTACAGAGAAAGATTAGCAAATAGAATTTAAAAATATATTAAAAAGATAATGTATTAGGACCAAGTAGGGTTTGTGGCAGGAATGCAAGATTGTTTTACCCCTCAAAAATCAATAAAATTCACCAGATTCATAGAAAAAGGGAGAAAGCCAATAATAAAACCCTTAAATATCCACATAAAAAGCATTTGACGAATGTTATACCTATTCATGATGAAAACTTTCCACAAACTAGGAATATTACGAAGCTTTCTCAGTCTGATAAAGAATACCTTTCAAAAAAACCTACAGCCAACATACATTTTGTTGCTTAGTCACAAAGTCATTTTCAACTCTTTGCGACTCCATGGACAGTAGCCCACCAGGCTCCTCTGTCCTTGGGATTCCCCAGGCAAGAATACTGGAGTGGGTTGCCATTTCCTTTACAGGCTATCTAAAGTTAAAGCCTGATCATACCAAATGTTGGTAATATGTAGAACTCTCACATGGTAACAGAGGAACTCTCACATACTGCTGATGCAAAGGTAAAATGATACAAACATTCTGGAAAAGAGTCTGGCTGTCTCTTACAAAGTTAAATATGCAGTTACCATATGACTCAGCTATTCTGGTTCCAGTATTAAGAAATGAAAACACTCTCCACAAAAATGCCAGTACATAAGTGATCATAGTAGCTTTATTTGTAAAAACAAAAAAATGAAAACAACCCAACTGTCTATTAATATGTAAACAGATTTTTAAAAAAATAGTGGTATATACATACATACATACAGGGCAATAAAAAGCAATGGAATTTTGATACACAAAACACTGATAAATCTCAAACTTATTATCCTGAATGAAAGAATCTAAATTTTTAAAGTATTAATGCATACTCTGCAATTCCATATATACAAAATTCTAGAAAATTAAACATATAGCAACAGAAAGCAAATCAAAGGCCACCTCAGAATAGGAATGGAAGGAAAAATAAACTGCAAATGGGTGCAAGAAAATTTGTGAAGTTGATGGATATGCTTAGTATCTTGCTTAGGGTAATGGTTTAATGAGTATATGTCAAAACTTAATACAGTGTACACTTTAAAAATGTACCACTAATTGTATATCAATTATACTGCAATATAGTCATAAAAGTGTCAACAATATTACTTCTTAAACAAAAAATTAATTGACACCTTTTTATATACATGGCATTGTATTAGGACAGAGAAAAACAAAGCTAATGAGAAAGTTCTGTAAGTAACACAAATAATCTCATATGTCATATGATAAAAACACTATACTAAGTTATCCATAACTATGAGTTAAGGAAAGGCTGAGAAAGGAGTCCAAAAAGGCTTGAAAGGTAAGAAAATAACCTTTTGAAGGCTGACTCTTGAAGGTTGAGTGAAAGTTCATGAAGGGGAAATGAACACTCCAGCTACAGAAAACCACCCACACAAAGGCACAAAGAAAGAATCTAACCTCTCTGAGAAACAGCGAGTATTCAGCATGTCTGAAATAAGTCTGGAAAGGGTGGGTAAGTATTCTGCAGGAACTTATTGGCAATGAAGAGCCAAGTTATCCTACTTTGGAAGTTTTACAAGTAGGAATGTAACATGATCAGGCTAATGTTTTAGAAAAACTCTCCACTCCGTAATCCTTACTCATTATCCTCTTCACCGTGTCTTGCTCTTTTGGCCAGATGTTCATCTTCTAATTCTGCTAGATCCTTATGTTCTTTCTCACTACTAATTATGCTAAAAACTGAAACAAAAAGAAAAATGCCATGAGCTGAAACAATTTTACGACTTCATTAATAATTCAGCTCTAACACTAAAAGACTCACCTTTTTCCACTTGAATCCTAAAGGCATTTCTTTTCCTTCGACCATAGTCTATACTGAAAAATATAACAAGAAGTTTAGTACCATGCTCTCCACCAATATTTTCCATTAAGCTCAATCTAAATTGAGAACTTACCCTTACATGTATATATGAGTATGTCACTATACTTACATTAACCATAAACCTATTTTCAAACAAATTCTATGTTTATATTTTTACTACTCTAATTTTCCCTGACTAGAAATAGGGTTATAGCTGTAGCAAAGTTGCCACTTTGTACTGAAGAAGACAGAGGAGGGATGAAATGAAGGCAGGCTACTGGACTTCTTGGATCCCACAAGACAAGCCAAAAGAACAGTGCAGCTGTGAACATGTGTTACCCTTCAAAAAAAAGGAAAGGTGTCTTCAAGGGAAGCTCCAAAGTTGGCAGGGCTGCCACTGACACCATGCACCCAGAGCACACAGGCCCAGGCAGAGGCACTGTCTCTCGCTTGGTCCCAAATAGTAGGGCAATCATTCTAGTGAGTCCAGAGGACAGAGCACTGAGCCAAAAACAATTACTCTTAAAGTCTAGTGAACCTGCCTTGCCAGGTTTTGGACTTGCTTGAGACCATGACACCTTTCCTCTTCCCAATTTCTCCTTCTGGAATGAGAATGTTTATCCTATGCCTGTCCCATCATGTTTAGGAAACAGGTTAAGTTGTTGTCTGACTTCACAAGTTCACAGCTGGACAGGAGGAACTATACCTCCGGTCACACTCATGCATGTATGTTAGTCACTCAGTCATGTCCGACTCTTTGCAACCCCATGGACTGTTAACCCGCCAGGTTCCCCTGTCCATGGAATTCTCCAGGCAAGAATACAGGAGTGAGTTGCCATCTCCTTCTCCAAGTCACACCTGTACTTGAGTTAAATGATATTCGGATGAGATTTTGGATTCAGAGTTGATGCTGAAATTGGTTAAGAACTGCTGGGGCTACTGGGATGGACAGAGTATATTTGCAAACAATGAAGGCACGAATTTGGGGGGCAAAAGAGCAGTGTTAGGAGCTGAACTGTGTTCCTCTAAAATTCATAATGTTTAAGTCCTAATCCTCAGTATCTCAGGATGTACCTGTTTTGGGAGTATGGCTTTTAAAGATGCAACTAAAGGGAGGGAGGTAGGAGGGGGGTTCAGGATGGGAGGGATACATGCATACCTGTGGTGGATTCATGCTGATGTATGGCAAAAAACCATCACAATATTGTAAGTTAATTATCCTCCAATTAAAATAAGTTAAATAAACAGACACATTAAAAAAAAAAAAAAGATGTAACTAAAGGGACTTCCCTGGAGGTCCAGTGGTTAAGACTCTGCACTACCAATGCATAGGTTCGATCCCTGGTCAGGGAATAAGATCCCACATGGCACGCAGTATGGCCAAAAGATAAAGAAGAGGTAACTAAGGTAAAATGAAGTCATATGGGTGGGCCCTAATCCAATATGACCAGTGTCTTCTTAAGAATAAAAGATCAGGATACAGACGCACAGAGAAGGAAGGAAGAGCAAGTAGAGACAAAGGGAGAAGACAGCCATCTGCACGTCAGGAAGAGACCTCAAAAAGAAACCAATCCTGACAACTCCTAGATCGTGAACCTGTAGCCTCCACAACATTAAGGAAAACAATTTCTGTTGTTTAAGCCATTTAGTCTACGATGCTTTTTGATGGCAGCCATGGCAACCCATTCCAGTACTCTTGCCTTGAAAATCCCATGGACAGAGGAGCTTGGTGCAGGCTACAGTCCATGGGGTCACAAAGAGTCTGGCATGACTGAGCAACTTCACTTTCACCTCACTTAGCAAACTAATATACAGACAAAGGGAAAGAAGAAAACAGAGACACCAATATACAAAGCAGGGATAATTAATGAGGCAAGATATCAGAAGACCTGGAACTGAGGCACAAAAGAAAGATTTAATCTGTAGTGCAAAGACTACATGAGTGACACATTTTTAGATAGTCAGGAAGCTGAAGGAGATCATGCCTGATGGTTTTCATTTTTTAGTGAAGAAAAGAAGTAATACTATTGACCAGTGAGTAAGATGTTGAAATCTAAGAAGTAGCCATTTTCATTAATAACAAGGGCAGCTCCTTACATATAACTGGTCTTGATAAATGCCTGTATAAATGAACTGAGTTCCAAATGAACTGAGTTCTGTGGATTGGTGAACTAAAGCTGGCAGCTATAAATATCAACTGGAAATTCAGGCAGGATGGAAATTTTAAAAATGATTGGGAAGGGGCTTCCATGGTGGCTCAGTGGTAAAGAATCCTCTGCCAACGCAGGTGACGTGGGTTTTAACCCTGGCCCAGGAAGATCCCACCCGCTGCAGGACAACTAAGCCCATGCGCCTCAACTGCTGAGCCTGTGCTCTAGAGCCCAGAAGCAACAACTGCTGAGCCCAAATGCTCTAGAGCATATGCTCTGCAACAAGAGAAGCCCCGCAGTGAGAAGCCCAAGTACCATAACTAGAGAGTAGTTCCCGACGGCTGCTAGAGGAACGCCCTAGCAGCACGAAGACCCAGCGCAGCCACACAAATAAACAAACAAATAAATCTTTCTTTGAAGAGAGGTAGGAAAGAAAAGCAAAAATTTGGAGAAGTTTCTTTACCTGTACATTCTTTGTAAATCAGATGCTAAGACTCCAGTGTCCACATATTTGCCACATCTGTTGCTGGTGAGGTACTAAAACAGAAAACATGACAAATACAACACAGCAGTTCAGACTCAGCGACTGTAATCAACAACTAAGCAAGTGAGCTATTCGAACACGCTATACTTTAGTGCAGACTCTTCATTAATAAAGTATGCTAGTAACATAAACAAAAATCACCAGATAATTGCCAAGTCAGAATCAAAGAATTTAACTAACATTATTAATCAGTATGGCAATGCAATAACAATAACCAGAATGGCTATGAGGCAGTAGGTGAGAGCTTATTATATCCTAGATTCCCAAACATACCACAACAAAGCACTGAACTTGTAAGAGCACTAAGGGATATTTTAAATTTGAAGGAACAGAATAATATTTGATCTGTCCATCTGCAGGAACTATATGTGACCCTCAAACAACATGAGTTTGAACTGCACACTCAGCCATTTATAGCGGATTTTTTCGATAAATGATTTCACAGTATTACATGATCCAAGGCTGGCTGAATGTGCCAACATAGAACCACAAATACAAAAAGCCAACTGTGGCTATACACAGATTTTCAAATGAATGGGGTTGGGGGGAGAAGGGATGTTGGCATCCCAACCCTCATATTGTTCAAGGGTCAACTGTACTAGCCTGAGACAAATTCATGGTTTCAATATTAAAGCACCTTCTGATGATGTCATATCTTTGCAAGACTGGGTTTCCGGCATTTCCTATAATAAATATCAAGGTGGAACAGGAAATGAATAGCAGTGTCAATCTGATCGCTAAGTATGAGAAGTTGTACAGTGCCCAAAAGGCATACAAATTTCACCAGTAAATAACTATGGTTATTTAAGAATGAAATATTGGGTCAGCCAAAGTAAAAAACTTGAATGGACTTTTTGGCCAACCCAATACAAACGTATTGGGGCCTAGGCTTCCCCAGTGGCTCAGCTGGTAAAGAATCCACCTGCAATGCGGGAGACCTGGGTTTGATCCCTGGGTTGAAAAGATCCCCTGGAGAAGGAAAAGGCTACCCACTCCAGTATTCTGGCCTGGAGAATTCCGTGGACTGTATAGTCCACAGGGACATAAACAGTTGGACATGACTCTGTGACTTTCACTGATTGACTTTGGGACCTAGAAACAATATGAAAAAAACTACTAAGAAACTAAGGGCCTGGTAAACCTGTTCTAGGGGCCTTTTACACATTCTTTTAGTGCTCACAATGCTGTGAGGTAGATGTTACTCTCCTCCTATTTATTTCTTAAAAATTATTTATTTAGTGGCTGTGCTGGGTCTTCGTTGTTGCACAGGCTTCTCATTGCAGTGGCTTCTCTTGCTGCAGAACAGGGGCTCTAGGATGCGCAAGCTTCAGTATTCGTGGCTCCAGGCTCAGCCTCAGTAGTTGTGGTACATGGGCTTAGTTACTTCGGGCCATGTAGGCTCTTCCTGGATCAGGGATGGAACCATGTCTCCTGTATTGGCAGGCAGATTCTTTACCATGAGTAACAAGGGAAGCCCTCTCCCCTGATTTGAAACTTTAAAAGCTTACTTACTTGCTTACCAGCCTGTAAGTTACAGGGCCAGATTTCAAACCTAGAATGTTTAGTGATCAACTTCCAAGTTTCAATTGCTAATTATCTAGTCTAGGTTCCCCACTTCATACAGCAATTTCTTCTCAAGGATCCCTAACACATGAGAACTGCCTCTGCATAATTGCTGCCAATGGCAAGAGACTAGGTGTCCAAAGCTGCAGTTTCAGTTAACTGTCCCCTTTTCTGGACTCCTGTAGCATGCTGTCATTTACCACAGTCAATCTTGAACTGCACATATATATCTCAAACCCACTTCAAATCAAAAAGTAACAGGACTAAAACCACTTTAACCTGCTAAGTTTTAGAGTAATCTGTTATACAGCAATAGATTAATGGGCTAGTTAAAACGAGGCAAGTGTACTACTTGAAAGAAGATGTCTAAAACATATTGCTCAACGAAACAAACAAGCAGCAGAAGAGATGCAGATGAGCCTGCGTGATTAAAAAAAAAAAAATCTCTAAGTGCATATATGCATACAAAATTTTAAGACAGGTACAACCGAAACTCTCCATGATTACTCATACAGAAGTGGAGATGAAAACAATTCTTTCATCTCATTTTATACCCTCCAGTTCCCTTTATGTCAAACCATAAGAACCTATTATATTACTCTTATTTTTTAAATTACTATTTATTTGACTGTACCAAGTCTTAGTTGTGGCACACAGTATCCCTGGTCTTCGTTGCGGCATGTGGGATCCAGTTCCCCGACCAGGGTTCAACCCAGGTTCCCTGCATTGGAAGCATGCAGTCTCAACCACCAGACCACCAGCGAAGTCCCCCTATTACTTTTATAATGAACCAAAGTAAAAGGAGAGGAAAACTGCTAACATCAAACGCTGCAGAGCAGTCAAGTGTGGCAAAAACTGAGAAGAGGCCACCGGATTTAGCCATTAGGAGTCACTACTCGGAGATCCGAATAAAATGAGCGGCAAATTGTGCAAACATTCAGAGAAAGAGCAATTAAGTGAGTAAACTGCAAAAACAAAAGTCCTGTACCCAGGAAGTTTGAGAAGGTCCATATGGATAGGACCGTGCAATCAAGGGAGATGCAAAAGAGGAAAAAAGCAATGGACAAAAAGGTAGATGGGGCCAAAATACAAAGGGCTATTTAGGATGGATTTTACCCTAGATGTCTGAAAGTCCACAGAAGGGTTTTGAGTAGGACCCTGGCACACTCCAATTTTCCCCTTAAAATGATCTCCCTGGTTGCTCTGTGTAGAACAGACTAAGTAAAACCAGAAACAGTGAGAACAGTTAGGAGGTATTTCAACAGTCTAAAGGGAGTGTGGTTTGAACTACGGTGTTAGAAAGAAAGTGACAGTCTCTCAGTCCTGTCTGACTCTTTGCGATCCCATGGACTGTAGTCCACAGAATTCTCCAGGCCAGAATACTGAAGTGGGTAGCCTTTCCCTTCTCCAGGGGATCTTCCCGACCCAGGAATCAAACCGAGGTCTCCTGCACTGCAGTTGGATTCTTTACCAACTGAGTTATCAGGGAAGCCCAAGTGATTAGGTTTGAAGTATATTTTTAAGGTAAAGCCAAGTAGGTCACTGATTAATTGGTTACCGGAAGCAAGAGTCAGAATGATTCTTAAGGTTTTGGGCCTTAACAAATGGATGGATGGTTCGATGTCATTTACTGAAATAAACAACACAAAGAACAGAACAGTTTGGAGAAGAAGATCAATACTCTAAGTTGAAATCCTATAACATATTCATGAGATGTTGAGTAGGCAGCTGGATATATCAATTTGGAATTTAAGATAAAATCAGCACTGGATTATACTATAAATTTTGAAGTCATGAATGAATGTATAATATTTAAAGGTACTAGATTGGATGAGATCACCTAGAAGTGTGCATAGATAGAATATAAAGAGAAGGTAAGCACAGGTGCTTAAGGCACTTCCAACATTTAAAGGGGACAGGAAGAAACAGATTCAAAAAATGACGATATAGGAGCTGGAAGGATAAAAGAAAAACAAGGTGAGGATATACCTCTTACGTCTCTCTCCGTCCTTCTGAGTGCTTAGTAACCTAAATGTCCAAGGCATTTAGGACACAATGCATTCCACTGACGATTATGAATACGAAAAAAAAAACAAAAAACCGGCAGGTAAAGTGCCCGTTATAAAGAAAGATTCAGAGTACCTGTCTTTATTGGTGTCCGAACCTTACTCCAAGATTCCTAAGAAAGGAAGTTAACGTATTCTTTATGACCCCGAAAGCAATTTGTCCCTAGAAGGTTTCGAGGAATACTTCATTCCCAACTTCACAAGACAGGAAGTTTTAAACTCAAATGCCATCTCCACTCTCTTTACGGATCTGCACCAAGGTCAGGCAGATCCGGGCAGGCCCTCATCAAGCTGCTGCATCTCATGGTTTCGGGCTGCGCCCTGAACCTCGGCCGTACAGTGAGGAGAAAAGGACTTGAACCACCCGCGAAGAAGTGAAGTCGTCAACAGCCCCACGCTCGAATCCAGACTGGCACTGGCGGCAAGTCAGTCCGATCTGGAGGCCTCCCCCCTTCCTACCAGCTGCGGCGAGAAAGGGCCTCTGGGGCTCCAGAGCAGCGAACGCGGACCACTCTGAGAGCTGGCCGTGCAGCATACACACCTGGATGACGCGCTGCTTCAGTTTATTATCCACGAACCTCGCGGGCCTGGGCTTCATCGCAGATGCCTCGGCTGTTGCTGCACGGGCTTCACGTGAACCGGGGGCCTCCCCGAAGCTGCCCACGGCGATTGCCGGGTCAGCTGCCCACGAAAAGGCGCCCCAGCCTCCCTAGCCCACGCCGTTCCCTTCAAAACTTTTGTACTGCGAGTAAAGGGGAAAAAATCACCAAGAACACGAAGAATATTTGAGAGCATAAGGGAGTTTTTCAGAGTCTTATTTTACAGGCTTGTCCAAGAGGCCTTGGAAGACAAGGACCCATTTGAACACGCTCAACTTTATTGTTCCCGACTCTGCGACACGCTCAGGGGCGGGAGCTGGGAGGTTCCTGGGGGGGCGTGGCCATCCACATCTGTAACAGGTTTCTAGCCTGTCTAGGCGCACCGTTTGCGAATTTAGTTAATCTTGACCTGGAATCTTAAAACCGAAACTAGATAATTGTGGTGATTGCTGCTGCTGCTGCTGCTGCTGCTAAGTCGCTTCAGTCGTGTCCGACTCTGTGCGACCCCATAGACGGTAGCCCACCAGGCTCCCCCGTCCCTGGGATTCTCCAGGCAAGAATACTGGAGTGGGTTGCCATTTCCTTCTCCAATGCATGAAAGTGAGAAGTAAAAGTGAAGTCGCTCAGTCGTGTCCGACTCTTAGCGATCCCATGGACTGCAGCCTAGCAGGCTCCTCCGCCCATGGGATTTTCCAGGCAAGAGTACTGGAGTGGGGTGCCATTGCCTTCTCCTAATTGTGGTGATTAGATCACGGTAAAAACACACCCCCACCCTCCTGCTTATTTTTCCACCCAGTGACCCACGTTAGTGAGTCCCAGCAAAGGGGCTTGGTGTCCAAAAAAAAAAAAAAAAAAAATTAGCTTAACCAGAAAACTAAACCATCTGTTACGTTTGGGAATCGCTTGGTCTTATAGTATTTTCGGCAGATAATTCCTTGAGCACATCCACTGGCAGACTCCATCTTGGACTAGAAACTGCCAGGGATTTTCTTAACTGTATTTGCACGCAAAGAAGTTTATCTTGCATCTCAGAAGATACAAATAAAGAATCAATTTTCAAAAAATTTACTGTCTTTAGTTTCTACCTGTTTGCTTGTTTCAATTGTGCTCTCAGTATTCTTATTTGAGGTCTTGCTTGGCTTATGAGACTATTCAGTGCAGCCTATATGTCAGAAAATTTGGAAAACTCAGCAGTGGCCACAGGCCTGGAAAAGGTCAGTTTTCATTCCAATCTCAAAGAAAGGCAATGCCAAAGAATGCGCAAACTACTGCACAATTGCACTCATCTCACACGCTAGTAAAGTAATGCTCAAAATTCCCAAGCCAGGCTTCAGCAATACATGAACCATGAACTTCCAGATGTTCAAGCTGGTTTTAGAAAAGACAGAGGAACCAGAGATCAAATTTCCAACATCCGCTGGATCATCGAAAAAGCAAGAGAGTTCCAGAAAAACATCTGCTTTCTTGACTATGCCAAAGCCTTTGACTGTGTGGATCACGATAAACTGTGGAAACTTCTGAAAGAGATGGGAATACCAGACCACCTGATCTGCCTCTTGAGAAACCTATATGCAGGTCAGGAAGCAACAGTTAGAACTGGACATGGAACAACAGACTGGTTCCAAATAGGAAAAGGAGTACCTCAAGGCTATATATTGTCATCCTGCTTATTTAATTTATATGACAAACATCATGAGTACATCATGAGATGTACTTATATGAGTACATCATGAGAAATGCTGGGCTGGATGAAGCACAAGCTGGAATCAAGATTGCCAGGAAAAATATCAATAACCTCAGATATGCAGATGACACCATCCTTATGGCAGAAAGTGAAGACGAACTAAAGAGCCTCTTGATTAAAGTGAAAAAGGAGAGTGAAAAAATTGGCTTAAAACTCAACATTCAGAAAACGAAGATCATGGCATCCAGTCCAATCACTTCATGGCAAGTAGACGGGGAAACAGTGGCAACAGTGGCTGACTTTATTTTGGGGGGGCTCCAAAATCACTGCAGATGGTGATTGCAGCCATGAAACTAAAAGACACTCCTTGGAAGGAAAGTTATGACCAATCTAGACAGCACATTAAAAAGCAGAGACACTACTTTGCCAACAAAGGTCCATCTAGTCAAGGCTATGGTTTTTCCAGTAGTCATGTATGGATGTGAGAGTTGGACTGTGAAGAAGGCTGAGCGCCGAAGAATTGATGCTTTTGAACCATGGTGTTGGAGAAGACTCTTGAGAGTCCCTTGGACTGTAAGGAGATCCAACCAGTCCATTCTAAAGGAGATCAGCCCTGGGTGTTCTTTGGAAGGAATGATGCTAAAGCTGAAACTCCATACTTTGGCCACCTCATGCGAAGAGCTGACTCATTTGAAAAGACCCTGATGCTGGGAAAGATTGAGGGCAGGAGGAGACGGGTACGACAGAGGATGAGACGGTTGGATGGCATCACTGACTCAATGGACATGAGTTTGGGTAGGCTCAGGGAGTTGATGATGGACAGGGAGGCCTGGCGTGCTGCTGTTCATGGGGTCGCAAAGAGTCAGACAAGACTGAGCAACTGAACTGAACTGAACTGAAGTAGTGCATTGAGGTGTGGAGAGGAGATGGAATTAAGAGAAGGCGGTGAAATGTTGACAGTGTGGATAAAGAATGTTGCCTGCCATTTTAGTAAACAAAGAATGTTGTGGCCATAATGCCATCAGCCATATCCTGCCCCTAATGGTGCACCCTGAGCACTGGAGCAGGCTGCAATTTCCTACTCGAGGAGATCCTCCTCTTGATCCAGGAATTGAACCCGTGTCTTTTACGTCTCCTGCATTGGCAGGCAGATTCTTACCACTTATCGTCACCTGGGAAGCCCACAAAGTGTTAGTCACTCAGTCAAGTCAAACTCTTTGAGACCCCATGAACTGGGGAAATGGCAACCCACTCCAGTATTCTTGCCTGGGAAATCCCATGGACAGAGGAGCCTGTCGGGCTACCTTCTATGGGGTCACAAAGAGTTGGACTCAACTGAGGGACTGAGTACCAAATGTACTACATAGAATAAAATAGGCCCAGCAGCATTACAACATATACCAAGCAGCATAGTTTATTAGTCTATAATTTGTTTGAGAGTACTATCTTATATTTGGGGTCAGCTTCATGGGTGTGTGACCTGTGCAGTTGCAAAGAGCTTTGTGCTCAGAAAGGGCTCAACACCAGGTTAATACTCCACAATTGCTATCCTGAAATTCTTAATACTGTTTGAACATGTGGCCCCTTATTTTAATTTTGTACAGGGCCCTGAAAATTATATAACTTATTTGGACCTTAAGTACTCTAGAATGCAAACCTATTAAGGGCAAGGAGTATTTTCACCCATTTATTGCATGAGATGCAGTAGGCACTAAGTAAGTTAATGCTCAGCATCAATAATGGTATGCTATAACATTTTCCATTGGAATTATTTCCAGTAATTATTGCCCTGAAGATAATTTTCCATCAATTTTAGTGTTCAGATTTTACAGTACCATATAGCTAAACCAAAAAGATTGCTGAACAGTAACCTGAGTGCATGTACATGTCAAGAACTTCCTACAATAAGTTAATTGTCCTCCATTCTTTGATGGCACAATTCCACCTAGTCGTAGTGGCACATTTTACTATCTATTTTTCACAGCTTTGCCCTTCCAAACCTTGTACCTCACTAGTAAATAACCTCTTGTCTAATTGTGCTTCTTAATTAAGGTGCTGTATGTCCTGATTTACTCAAAATAGTCCCAATTGTTGCCTCTTGACCCACCACAATTATTATTTTGTCCATGCCTTGCAGCATGTGGGATCGTCCCTGACCAGGGATTGAACCCCTGCACCCTGCAATGGGAGCATGAAGTCTTAAACACTGGACCACCAGAGAAGTCTCAGCACAAGTTATTTTATTTTAATTTTTGGCCACACTCTGTGGCATGTGGGATTTCAGTTCCCCAACCATGGATCAAACTTGTACCCCCTGCATTGGAAGATGACATCTTAACCACTGGACTGCCAGGGAAGTCCTTGGCACAATTATTAAGAGTATTCCTTTCCTGGAAATGAGTGAAAGTCACCCAAATGAGAATAGGCAAAGACTGTTCAGAGATTGCAAAAACAGCAAGGGAGTTGACCGCCATCACCTACATTTTGGCAGAGACTCAAAGGCGGGTAAAGGACTAGGAAAGATTCATAGCTGAGAGAAGGGGAGGTTTCAGATGTGTGCTAATGGAAGGCTGTTGGCATGGAGAAGCTGTAGAAGGGCTAACTAAAAGGTAGGGCATCTCTGTGACCAGTTGTGTGTGCTCCGTCCCTCGGTTCTGTTTGACTCTTTGTGACCCCATAGACTGTAGCCCACCATAATACAGAAGGGTTGCCATTTCCTGCTCCTGGGGATCTTCCTGACCCAGAAATCTAATCTGTATCTCTTGTGTCTTCTGCACTGGCAAGCGGATTCTTTACCACCGTGCCACCTGGGAAGCCCAGGTGACTACTTAGGGGAGCATATTTTGTTTTTTCTGGTGAGTCCTGTCAGTGGAGTCCTAGATATTCAGGACCAATGCTACAGGGTTTATTGTTTGGCTTCTGGGACTGTTTGCTAGAGATACTGTTCTGACTTCCTATAAGTCTAACTTGTAGATAGCAGGTTCGTTTCCTGGGCTGGTTGCTGCAGATTGTAAATCAGAACATAGTTTTTCTGTTTTGTTTTACAGAGTCTGGCCATTGTTCATTTGAATACCCAGTTTCTCACCTTTATGTCTCATAAGGGTTCCAGTTTAGATAATGAATTATATAGTCATCAATATATAATAGGAATATGGAGAAAAACTGTGAGAGTGTGCATAGCTGAGATTCCTTACCAAGGTTCAAAAGGGAGGCTGCTTGCTTGCTGTGAGTTTGAGGCTGAGTCTGTATCCATGTTTTCTGAGATGAGGAAAAAAATCTTTGATTTGGTTTATTTTGTGAAGGCCAATAATTCTGATTTCTAATCAAGTTTGTCATCCTTTGAGATGAATGCCTTATTCACGTCCCTAATCCTAAGAGAATAAAAGCAATATTTTGAGCTGGCATTTTTTCATTATATCTACAAACGTTTATTGTCTACTATATGGCAGTTGCTATGCTAAAGTCAGAGGATACAATGATAATCACAGATATGGTCTTGGAATTTATATTCTAGTGAGGAGGTCAAGCAGTGGGCTGGCAAAATAATAAACACATGGAACTTCCCTGGTGGTCCAGTGGTTAAGAATCCACCTTTTAATGCAGGAGACATGGGTTTGATCCCTGATTAGAGAACTAAGATCCCACATGCCATGCATGCTGCAACTAAGACCTGATGCAGCCAAAATAAATAAATAAACAAACAAACATATAATTATAATAATACAAATTTCAAAAGTTGAGTCTAAGATTAATGTGAAAGAACAAATGGCCAAGAAGAGCAAAAGATTGTTGAATGAGAATTTAATATCATTACTCTTTAAAAAAAAAACTTTACTGATGTATCTTGCATCTATAGTAAAATGTATTCATCTTAAGTGTATAATTCAATACTTTTTAAATTGAGGTAAATTAACATAAAATTCACCATTTTAAGTATAATACAGATGATATTTTGTGACTTTTAGTATATTTACAGTGTTGGGCCAGTGTCATGAATACGTAGTTTGAGAATATTTTCATCAGTTCCAAAAGAAAACCCATGCCCTTTAAGCAATCACTCCCAATTCCTCCCTTTCCTCAGCCCCTGGAAAGCATTCTAAGCTACATTTTGGATCCATGAAAGTGAAACTGAAAGTGTTAGTCTCTTAGTCGTTTCACATTCTTTGCAATCTCATGGACTATAGCCCGCCAGGCTCCTCTGTCCCTGGGATTCTCCAGGCGAGAATACTGGAGTGGCTAGCTATTCCCTTCTGCAGGGGATCTTACCAACCCAAGGATTGAATCCATGTCTCCTGCATTGCAGATGGGTTCTCTACTGTCTATCTCTTTGGATTTGCCTATTAAGGACATTTCATATGTATGAAATCATACAATATGTGGCTTTTTGTGTCTGGCTTCTTTCACTGAGCATAGTTTGTTTCCCAGATTTATCCAGGTTGTAGCATGTATTGGCATTTCATTCATTTTGTGGTTGGGTAATATTCCATTGTATAGATATGTCACATTTTACTTATCAATTCATAGTTGTTTGACATTAGGATTATTTCATCTTTTTACCTTATAAGAATAATGCTGCTTTGGGCATTTGTATACAAATTGTTCTATGAATACCTGGCTTCAGTTTTCTTGGGTATACAGCTAAGGTTGGGATTGCTAGGTCATGTGGAAATTCAATATTTATCTTTTTGAAGAACAACCAAACTATTGTCCACAGCAGCTGCAGTATTTTACCTTCCCACCAGCATGTATGAAGGTTCCAATTTCTCCATATCCTCTCCAAGACTTATTTTCTGTCATTTTGTTTTTTAATTACAGTTATCCTAATAGGTGTGAAATCATATCCCATTGTTTTTGATTTGCATTTCCCTAAAGTTTATTTCTTAATATTTGCCCTGGGATGTACAATTAAATACCTTAATTTATAACAATCGATTTTGAATTAATATATTTCAATAGCATATGAAAACTTTGCTACTACTATACACACACACACACATATATATATACACATATATATAGCAAAGTAATGCTCAAAATTCTCCAAGCCAGGCTTCAACAGTATATGAGCCAAGAACTTCCAGATGTTCAAGCTGGATTTAGAAAAGGCAGAGGAACCAGAGATCAAATTGCCAACATCTGTTGGATCATAGGAAAAGCAACAGAGTTCCAGGAAAACATCTATGTCTGCTTTATTGACTACGCCAAAGCCTTTGACTGTGTGAATCACAATAAACTGGAAAATTCTTCCAGAGATGGGAATACCAGACCACTTTACCTGCCTCCGGGCTTTCCTTGTGGCTCAGCTGGTAAAGAATCGGCCTGCAATGCAGGAGACCTGGGCTTGATCCCTGGGTCGGGAAGATCCCCTAGAGAAAGGAAAGGCTACTCACGCCAGTATTCTGGCCTGGAGAATTCCATGGACTATATAATACATGAGGTTGCAAAGAGTCAGACACGACTGAGCAACTTTCACTCACTCATTTGCCTGCCTCCTGAGAATCTGGTATGCAGGTCAAGAAGCAACAGTTAGAACCAGACATGGAACAATGGATTGGTTCCAAATTGAGAAAGGAGTAGGTCAAGGCTGTATATTAGCACCCTGCTTTTTTAACTTATATGCAGAGTACATCATGTGAAATGCCGGGCTGGATAAAGCACAAGCTGGAATCAAGATTGCCGGGATAAATACAGTAACCTCGGATATGCAGATGACACCACCCTTATGGCAGAAAGTGAATTAAAGAACCTCTTGATGGAAGTGAAAGAGAAAGCTTTTTCACTCTCGAAAAAGCTGGCATATTGGCATACACACACACACACACACACATATATACATATATATATAGCTTTGTCACTCTCTTTACATATTTATACATGTGTGCCCATCCGTAGATTTGTAATTATAGTTTTATGTAATTGTATTTTAAATCATATAGGAAAGAAAGAATTACAAACCAAAATTAAATTAACATTGACTTTTATATTTACTTATGTTGTTACTTTTACCAGAATTCTTTATTTCTTCACATGGTTTCAAATTAGTGTCCTTCATTTCAGTCTAAAGGACTGATCAGTTCAGTTCAGTCGCTCAGTCGTGTCCGACTCTTTGCGACCCCATGAATCGCAGCACCCCAGGCCTCCCTGTCCATCACCAACTCCTGGAGTTCACTCAGACTCACGCCCATCAAGTCCGTGATGCCATCCAGCCATCTCATCCTCAGTCATCCCCTTCTCCTGCCCCCACTCCTTCCCAGCATCAGGGTCTTTTCCAATGAGTCAACTCTTCTCATGAGGTGGCCAAAGTACTGGAGCTTCAGCTTCAGCATCATTCCTTCCAAAGAAATGCCAGGGTTGATCTCCTTCAGAATGGACTGGGTGGATCTCCTTTCAGTCCAAGGGACTCTCAAGAGTCTTCTCCAACACCACAGTTCAAAAGCATTAATTCTTCGGCGCTCAGCCTTCTTCACAGTCCAACTCTCACATCCATACATGACCACAGGAAAAACCATAGCCTTGACTGGACGGACCTTAGTCGGCAAAGTAATGTCTTTGCTTTTGAATATGCTATCTAGGTTGGTCATCTTTATCTTTTTAGTAGTGGGTCTACTAGCACAGAAATCTGTTTTTGTTTACCTGAGAATGTTTTCACTTCTCCTTCATTTAAAAACATTTTAGAGGGGAAAGTATGGGAAAGGGATAATTAGGGAGTTTGGGATGGACATGGATACACTGCTATATTTAAAGTGGGTAACCAACAAGGACCTACTGTATAGCACATGGAACTCTGACAATGTTCTGTGGCAGGTTGGATGGGGAGGGGAGTTTGGGCGAGAATGGATACTTGTATATGTATGACTGAGTCCCTTCACTGTTCACCTGAAACTATCACAACATTGTTAATCGGCTATACTCCAACACAAAATAAAAAGTTAAAAAACCATTTTAAAATATGTAAGCAAATTTTCAAAAATATGTAACAGTTCACCATCTTAACCATTTCTAAGTATATATTTCAGTAGTGTCAACCACATTAACGTTGTTGGGGTAACAGATCTCCACAACTTTTTAATCTTGCAGAACTGAAACTCTGTATGCATTGACTAAAATGTCCACATTTCCTCCTCAACTCAGCCCCTGGAATCCACCATTCTACGCTTTGTTTCTGTGAGATTGACTACTAGGGTATCTCATATAAATGGAATCATTCAGGATTTGTCTTTTTGTGGCTGGCTTATTTCAATGTAGCATAATATCCTAAAGATTTATCCACATCATAGCATGTGACACGAATATTATTCATGAAAGGCTGAATAAGATTCTGTTGCATTTATATACCACATTTTCTTTATCCATTGATCTGTCAAGGAACATTTGGGTTGTTTTGACCTCTTTGCTATTGTCAATAATACTGCAATAGACGTGGGTGTACAAATATCTCTTTAAGATTTTGCTTTCAATTCTTTTGTATATATATACCCAGAAATGAGATTGCTGGATCATATGGTAATTCTATTCTGAAATTTTTGAGACACTTTCATTCTATTTTTTTTTATAGTGATTGCACAATTTTACATTCTCATTATCAGTACAAAATGGTTCCAGTTTCTCCATATCCTCATATATTGACCATATAAATATGTGTCTTTTTATGAATGTTCTATTTTGTTCCACTTACCTCTGTGTGTGTGTGTGTGTGTGTGTGTGTGTGCTCAGTAGCCCAGTCATGATTGACTCTTTGCAACCCCGTGGAGTATAGCCTGCCAGGCTCCTTGGTCCATGGAATTTTTCAGGCAAGAATACTGAAGTGGGTGCCATTTCCTCTTCCAGGGAATCATCCCAACCTAAGGATCGAACACAAGTCTCCTGCATGGAAAGGTGGATTCTTTACCACTGTGCACCTGGGAAGCTGACTGTGTCAACTCTCATTAATTTCACAATGTTTTGATGGCTGTAGATTTAGTATACCTTGAAATCAGCTGATGTGAATCCTTCAACTTTGTTTCTGTTTTTCAAAATCATCTTAAAATGATATTTATATTATAATATAAAGTATTATATTTCCTTTGCCTTTTTACATAAATTTTAGAATAAGCTTGATATTTCTATAAAAGAAATCCTTGCTATGGTTTTGATTAGAATTGCATTGAAACTATAGATCAGTTTTGGGGGAATTGACATTTTAATCATTTTGAATGTTCTGATCCATCCACATTGTTTCTCTATTCATTTAAGTGTTTGATTTATTTCATGAGTGTTTTGTAGTTATTGAAACAAGATCCTGAAGATAACTTATTAGCTTTATCCCTAATATCTCACACAATCTTGGTGATAGTGTAAGTGGTACTGTTTTAAAATTTTCATTTCTGTTAATTGGTAGTGTGTGCTTAATTGTGTCAAACTCTTTCCAGTCCCATGGACTACAGCCTGCTAGACTCCTCTGTCCATGGAATTTTCCAGGCAAGAATAATGGAGTGGTTGCCACTTCTGATTCCAGGGGATCTTCTTCTTTTTTTTTTTTTTAGGATTTATTTTCTTTACTTTACAATATTGTATTGGTTTTGCCATACATCAACATGAATCTGCCACGGGTGTACATGTGTTCCCCATCCTGAACCCCCCTCCCACCTCCATCCCCGTACCATCCCTCTGGGTCATCCCAGTGCACCAGCCCCAAGCATCTTGTATCATGCATCAAACCTGGACTGGCGATTCATTTCATGTATGATATTATACATGTTCAATGCCATTCTCCCAAATCATCCCACCCTCTCCCTCTCCCACAGAGTCCAAAAGACTGTTCTATACATCTGTGTCTCTTTTGCTGTCTTGCATCAGGGTTATCATTACCATCTTTCTAAATTCCATATATATGCGTTAGTATACTGTATTGGTGTTTTTCTTTCTGGCTTACTTCACTCTGTATCACAGGCTCCAGTTTCATCCACCTCATTAGAACTGATTCAAATGTATTCTTTTTAATGGCTGAGTAATACTCCACTGTGTATATGTACCACAGCTTTCTTATCCATTCATCTGCTGATGGACATCTAGGTTGCTTTTATGTTCCAGGGGATCTTCTTGATTCAGGGATCTTAACGTCTTTTTCGTCATCTGCATTGGCAGCCGGATTCTTTACCACTAGCGCCACCTGGGAAGCCCCAGTAGTATATAAAAATGCAATTGGTTCTGTGTATTGGCTTTGTGTCTTCCAATCTTGTTAATAAGACAATCGATATAGACAAAATCAATACCCTCCTTTTTAGCCCATAAGTGTTTTTCTTCCCTTCTTGTACTGACTAGTCATAGCACAGAACAGAAAGGCCAACACTGAAAACAAGATTAGGCGAAAGTCTGAATATGAAACCACAGTTCCATGTCCCCATTTGTCTTTCAGAACACTGGCAGCCTGGCTTGTACTCCTGTAGGTAAGAACCTGGGCTTTTTTCTGGAGTAGCTGAAGGGCCCTATGGAAAAGATCCATATTTGAGGAGGTGAAGGTCAACTACTGACCAACTGGGTCACCACTGAGCAACACACAATGAAACCATTGATCAACCAGTCCTGCTCATCTACACTGAGCTTCCCACTACCTTCTTTTTCCTTTTGTTTTGTTTTTCTCGCCATACTGTGTGGCTTGAAGGATCTTAGTTCCCTGACCAGGGATCGAATCTGGGCCATTGGCAGTGAAAATGCAAAGCTGCAACCACTGAAGAGCCAGGGAATTACTCCAATTACCTTTTTTTTTTTTTAATTTAACACATGAAAAGACTGTCAAGAATCAAAGTTTGCTTGCACTGTGAATTACAGATCAAAACAAAGTAATGGTGGAAAAAATAGAGGAAACAAAGGCAAAGCCAGAGCAAAGTATTTCAAGCACATCAAAACTTATACTCTTGCAAAAATGGGAAGGGGCTTCCCTAGTGGCTCATTGCAGGTTAAGAATCCGCCTGCAATGCAGGAGCTGCAGGTGACACGGGTTCAATCCCTGGGTCGGGAAGAGGAGGGCATGGCAACCCACTCCAGTATTCTTGCCTGGAGAATTCCGTGGACAGAGTTGCCTGGTGGGCCACAGTCCATAGGGTTGCAAAGATCAGACATGACTGAAGCAACTTAGAGTGCATGTACATCCTTATGCTGAAATCTACTGACGGGAGCCATCCAGCAAGTGAGAAAGTGAAGTGAAAGTTGCTCAGTTGCGTCTGACTCTTTGTGACCCCATGGACTGTCCATAGAATTCTCCAGGCCAGAATACTGGAGGGGCCAGACATCTCGGAATGTGAAGTCAAGTGGGCCTTAGAAAGCATCACTACGAACAAAGCTAGTGGAGGTGATGGAATTCCAGTAGAGCTGTTTCAAATCCTGAAAGATGATGCTGTGAAAGTGCTGCACTCAATATGCCAGCAAATTTGGAAAACTCAGCAGGAGTTTTCCAGTCCTGGACTGGAAAAGGTCAGTTTTCATTCCAATCTCAAAAAAAAGCAATGCCAAAGAATGCTCAAACTACCACACAATTGCACTCATCTCACATGCTAGTAAAGTAATGCTCAAAATTCTCCAAGCCAGACTTCACCAATACGTGAACCATGAACTCCCTGATGTTCAAGCTGGTTTTAGAAAAGGCAGAGGAACCAGAGATCAAATTGCCAACATCCGCTGGATCATGGAAACAGCAAGAGATTTCCAGAAAAACATCTATTTCTGCTTTATTGACTATGCCAAAGCCTTTGTGTGGATCACAATCAACTGTGGACAATTCTTCAAGAGATGGGAATACCAGACCACCTGACCTGCTTCTTGAGAAATCTGTATGCAGGTCAGGAAGCAACAGTTAGAACTGGACATGGAACAACAGACTGGTTCCAAATAGGAAAAGGAGTCTGTCAAGGCTGTATATTGTCACCCTGCTTATTTAACTTCTATGCAGAGTACATCATGAGAAACGCTGGACTGGAAGAAACACAAGCTGGAATCAAGATTGCCGGGAGAAATATCAATCACCTCAGATAGGCAGATGACACCACCCTTATGGCAGAAAGTGAAGAGGAGCTAAAAAGCCTCTTGTTGAAAGTAAAAGAGGAGAGTGAAAAAGTTGGCTTAAAGCTCAACATTCAGAAAACGAAGATCATGGCATCTGGCCCCATCACTTCATGGGAAATAGATGGGGAAACAGTAGAAACAGTGTCAGACTTTATTTTTTTGGGCTCCAAAATCACTGCAGATGGTGACTGCAGCCATGAAATTAAAAGACACTCCTTGGAAGAAAAGTTATGACCAACCTAGACAGCATATTCAAAAGCAGAGACATTACTTTGCCGACTAAGGTCCGTCTAGTCAAGGCTATGGTTTTTCCTGTGGTCATGTACGGATGTGAGAGTTGGACTGTGAAGAAGCTGAGCGCCGAAGAATTGATGCTTTTGAACTGTGGTGTTGGAGAAGACTCTTGAGAGTCCCTTGGACTGCAAGGAGATCCACCCAGTCCATTCTGAAGGAGATCAGTCCTGGGTGTTTTTTGGAAGGAATGATGCTAAAGCTGAAGCTCCAGTACTTTGGCCACCTCAGGTGAAGAGTTGACTCATTGGAAAAGACCCTGATGCTGGGAGGGATTGGGGGCAGGAGGAGAAGGGGACGACCGAGGATGAGATGGCTGGATGGCATCACGGACTCAATGGATATGAGTCTGAGTGAACTCCAGGAGATGGTGATGGACAGGGAGGCCTGGCGTGCTGCAAATCATGGGGTTGCAGAGAGTCGGATACGACTGAGCGACTGAACTGAACTGAACTGATGAAGAGGAAAAGTTAAACTTTTTACATAACCTCCTGCTCCTTATGTCTCTGTAACTCAGCTTGCTCCTTGCAAAGTCTGCATCACGTAGATCTCAGAAAGTGGGGACTCACAATACTAGGAACTGGAGCTTATCCCACTCACCCTTGTCCTGCTCTTGGCAATTGCCCTAGCCCCTACAAACCCACAAACCCACTTAATCATGCCTGTTCATGTATAAAAACTCTAACCCCTTTGGCTGGGGCTCAGAGCTTGGCGTGTTAACTCCTCTGGGCCCGCCGGCATGATAAACCTGAGTTCTCCAACTCTCCAAGTGTGGTGCTTGGTTTCTCGAGTACTGGTTTCTACAACATATCTGGAGGCCCCAGCGAGATTCCAATCAAGCTGGCCCCTTGAGTCACTGGACTGGTGGCTCAGCCGGGCTGCAGTGAAGGAACCCTGAGAACAAGGAGGAGGCACACCACCTGATGGTATTCCAGGTTCTCTTTTGGACCAGTCTTCCGACTCTCCGGATGGCCAAGCCCCTACTGGACTCACTGGAAGGACGGACCAACTCACCAGGAATGGCCCCAGGATAAGGTAAAGCCCCGGGGCCGGTCCCCGGTGAGGACCTACCCCAACGGGTAGAGAGGAGACCGATCACCTCCTTGGGCTCCCAGGAGGGGAGCATCAGATGGCAAGAACTGGGGACTCGGGAGAAGGGAGGCATTGTGACTGATAACCTCCCTGGAGCTCCCAGGAAGGGAACAACAGTTCAGGAAACCTGAAGACTCAGGAGAAAGGAGGCATTGTGATAGCCTCTGAATAATTGTGACTGTGTGACTGCTGATTGAACAGAGAGAGAGAAATTTTTCTTCTTGGAAACTGCAAATTCTTTTTGCATATGCAATGAAAAACAACGGTGGGCTGCCGTCTATGGGGTCGCACAGAGTCGGACACGACTGAAGCGACTTAGCAGCAGCAGCTTGTTAAAAGGCCTGCCTAGGAAAAAGCTTGAAGTTAACCCTTTCCATGTCCTTGAAATACACAGCCAACTTTGCCTGAAACCTCAGCCTTGGGCAAATTAGAATTTCAAGCAAAGAAAAAAAGGGGTCAAAGAGATATTTTAAATCTCAAACAGAAAACTATAAGATCTCTGTCAGTCTGTCTATCTGGATTTATGTATGTCTCAGTGTATGTCTTTTGTTTTTTCTGATAATATTGTCTAAGTTGTAAAAGGATTCTAATTTAATTGGCCTAAAGAAAAGTAAGTACTTACAAATCAAACAATTCTAAATACAAGAAAAATTAATCTAAATAAATTTCAGATTCATGTAAACTTGGAAATATTCAATATCTAGTATTAATGTTTGTTTGCTAATCTAATAAGGAAGTAGGATGTATGCTTTTAATAAAAAAGGTATAAGAATAAAATTACATTTTATAAAGGGAAAAGAAAGTAGGTCTGACTTATAGGTGGCTGTTACAGAAAGTAATTGAAAGTGGAAAGTGGAGCCTGAAAAAAAGTTTTGCGCATGGTTAGGACCAAGTTTCAGAGAAGGCAATGCCACCCTACTCCAGTACTCTTGCCTGGAAAATCCCATGGATGGAGGAGCCTGGTGGGCTGCAGTCCATGGGGTTGCTAAGAGTCGGACAAGACTGAGCGACTTACTTTCACTTTTCACTTTCATGCATTGGAGAAGGAAATGGCAACCCACTCTAGTGCTCTTGCCTGGAGAATCCCAGGGACGGGGGAGCCTGGTGGGCTGCTGTCTATGGGGTCGCACAGAGTCGGACACGACTGAAGCGACTTAGCAGCAGCAGCAGCAGCAGAACTAAGTTTAAAATAAATTTAATTAAGTTTACCTAAATTAGTTTAAAGTAAGCTGGTGCAAAAACTTGAATTTGGCCTTTCTCTCTGTTAAGAGGACATACTTTCTTCAGATGCTGAACTGCTTTTAATAGTAGATTTAAGTTTCTTTACCTCTTAATTGAGCTGTTCTATATTTACCTTTGAAATCTTTTGTTAACTTTAGCTAAGTGAATATTATTTCACAGTAACTTATATGATCCTACCTGACTGAGTGTTATAAACCCTTTTGATATTTATCAACAAAACTTCCTAAATAACTTGACTTCCAGCTAACTTTGGGATGCTTCAGAGGGTCCCTGAGACCCAAAGAGCTATTAAGCTACCTGGGTTCATTGGACATGTTAAATTACATGAGAAGTACTGTTGAAGGGGTGATAAATCTTTTCAGGTTATACTGTATGGTTGATGTTACTAATATAGATACCCTAAAATTATGTGAAATTCATATAGATCTGATATGCCCTGATAAAATACAGTCAATTATAATTCTAGTTATCATATTAAAGTGTTATGACCAGGTTTCTTTGTCAATTGCAATAGAATCAGATTTTAAACATGCCTCCTATGGTTTTACTCTCATGCCTTTAGAAGAATACTACTAGTTATTCAAAGTATATGGAGAAGACTTTCTAAGATTAAGCAGATAAACAAATTTTGCTGTTAACAGTAAGCTGGGACCAGACTGGAATTTGGTCTTCTTTCTGTTTAGAGAATGAAGTTTTCTTAGAATGCAGCTTTTGATAACAGATTATGAATTTCTTTGCCTTTAAGTGCTTTATATTTGTTTTTAAAATCTTTTTGTTACTTTGGTAAAGTAAAAAACATTATTTAAGATTATGGTACATGTAGACAGAGCTCATCCTGCTTCTATAAAAAAATAACCCCTCACAGTTAGACTTTTGCTATCTTGATGTTCTTAAAACATGGTAATAGTCTGCTTCTAAATCAGGAAATTAAAAATGGATAAACAACAGCTAAAAATCAAAGAGCCAAGGCTATGGGAAATCCAAGACAGTAGCTTGATTTTTCTTGGCTCCCTGACAGACCTCATTTTTATTTGATGGGTTAAAGCCTTCCCTGGCTACAGTGTTAATGCCTTTACAATGAGTTCTTCAAAAAAAAGAAAAGAAAAAATTATGTTTCACTGAATATTAAGTTCTAGTTTTGCTAATTAAGGTCTGTGATTACTAAGACACACTTCTGAAATAGTTCCTTGTTATGTTATATTGCTAAAAGTTTTAATTAAGTTATTAAAAAGGACACTCTAAGATTATTTCTAAAGCTTACGTCAGTAACCAGTCTTTGGATAAAGGTCAAATGCTCCATGATATACAACCAGGAGATTAACACTTGGCTATAATCATTTAACTGAGTCAACTGACCTGGGGAACACCAGGCTATACCCAATGAAAGTTTTTGACTTAAATTCTTGCTTGTGACTTTACTAATAACTGCTAGCTATATTATTTTCTATGTAGATCGTTTCAAAAGATTATTTCTTATGTTACCGAACGTGTGACTGAGCCTGTGATACAATGCTGATATGCAGCTCCATATGAGATCAATAATTGTAATAATGTAACTCTAGATATGGGAAGAAGCAACAAGAGGAAATATTTTCCTGGACCAAGAGGCTAGTAAGACAGGTATGGTCCAGAGATTTTTGCTCCTTACAAGGCCTGGTCTAGTGACAACACATTGAGTGGCCTGTCAATGGAATCTTTGCTAGACCAGGGAATGAGCCTTCCTAGCACCGCGGGACACAATGAACATGAAATAGCCCCAAGACACAGTCAGATATGTGGCTATGAAGGAGCCCTGCTGACTGAAAGTTGGCCCTTCCAGCTGCCTCTACAAAGATTAAATCATGACCACTACAAGATGCTGACCTTCAACATCCCCTTGAAATGAGTTCAGGGTGGAGACAAAAAATAAGGCACTCATGCTGTGGGGGGAAAAAAAAACACACCCCAAAACAGGCCTTCAGATAGTCAGATGTTTTCAGGTAAAGATCTTTGTGAGTCCAAATTCTTGCATCATCTCAAACCTAGAGAAACACTAATGTCACAAATCAATGTCTGGACCTGGTTCTCCTCGGCAGCTTTCCTACTTCTATTAATCTTTGGGCCATATATCTTTAACTTTCTTGTTAAATTCGTTTCTCCAAGTAGTTATATGACAAGAATACCCCCGTGGCCAATACCCAGACGGTGCTAGGACAAGCTGCCTTATCATTCTGTGGACTCTCACCGCCCTCCGTAAAGGCACCCCAAGGTCCTCAGGCTAGTCTCCCTTTGAGATCTTATACGGGAGACCACCCCCAGTGATAGAAAAGCTCAAGGGAGACCACCACCAACTAGCTGACCTCCAGGCCCTGGGAAAAGTCTTCCACCATTTAGCCTGAGAAACCTTAAAAAGGACACCCATTCCTTTGGGAAATTGGGTTCATCCCTATAAGCCAGGAGATGAGGTATGAGTTAAAAGATTGGAAAAAACAGCCACTTCAGCCAGTTTGGACAGGCCCTCTCACAGTCGTCCTGACCACCCCTACTGCTGTTAAAGTTATAGGCGTCATCCCTTGGATCCGCCACACCAGAGTCAAGAGGCAGTGGCTTCCTGTAATGAGGACAACTGGAAAACAGTTCAGGACCCCGAAAATCCCCTCAAGGTCTGGTTCCAAAAACAACAGTCTTCACCCACAAAAGACACTGAGCCCCACTCTAGTCACTCCAGAAGCTGACCAGCCCACACACGGCAGAAGCCTGAGGGTTCTTCAGCCTTGCTCCAGCCACACTCCAGCAGCTGGCTGGTCAATGCATGGTGAAGCTTGAGGATCTGGCTATCAAAATACCAATGGATTTTTTTGTCAACCCTGGCCTCTATCCTTGATTGGTATTACTGCTACGCTCTTTGCTACAGGACTAGCTTCAGTAGCACCCCAGGACTGGGATTTGGGTCAGAAGCTGCGGTTAGCTGTCTGTTATCTCACTGTAGTGGGAAGCCTCATTCTTAACTAGATGTTTCTTATGATCGATTCTCCCTACTAACTAAATCACTCACAGTATAGCTGACCCCCCTCTTCATGATAGGCTCAGTTGCTATAGCTGTGACAACCCAAAGATGGGGAGAAAACCTTTTGCTAGTGTTCAGTTCTCTGTTATGTGCAGGCTGCTTTGCAGATTTTTGGTGTCCCTTGTAACAGATGGTGCCGTTCCTTATCCCTCAGGCACCTGTCAACATTACAGTCAACCCTTGGAAAATCGCTTACTTAACCATCAGCTAGAACAATGTATAGATAGCCAGTCCTATAGGCTGATCACTTACTGCCTTCATAATCATGCAATGTATATCCAGGGGCCTGGGTGCCAAAATGTTTTCCCGTTATGCCCCCTGCTGCTGCTACCTTCCTCCGACCAGAGGATCCAAACGTCGGGTGGCATCCTGACACCATGGCATTGCCATCATGCCCCTGTGCCTCTGTCTACCCCCAAATGCCACACGGACATTACAATCCAGAACAGGTATCTGTCTGCCAAATAAAGGGAAAAACCTACTGGACAAGGATAATAATGCAGATAAACGAAATCATGGGCCAACTTTGCCCTAAAAAATCAGGCTCCGCCTGCTGACAGTATGACCCAGGTTACAGAGTCAACTCCCACTTAAACTCTAGTCTGTATACCATGTTCCCAACATAACTCATCACCTTTTTAATGACACCAACCCCCAGCTGGCCAGAGATTGCTGACTTTGCTTATCCTTAGGAGCTCCATGGTATTTAGCCACAGCAGTACCATTAAATAATGCAACAGCCATGGGAACTCCTATAGATCCACCCTTGCAAGGGTAAGGCCAATTGAGTTAACTCAAAAGGCTCCAGAATGCTTACAAATGATGGAGGAACTGAACCTGGAGGCAATTTAACCAGGGACCAATGTAATCAAACTTTAAAAGGTGAGTGGCTCACTCATCCTCCTACAAACACAATATGGTGCCACCCTCATCAAGGCCTTTTATTTGTTTGTGGGACAAATGCTTACTTACATCTACCAATCAATTGGATGGGTATCTGCACATTAGCTTTCCTCATTCCCCAGTTGAACATTGTCCCTAACAACTGGACTCTCGCCATACCTCTGACAGCACACGTGCGGTCAAAAACAGCCATCCAGTTTATACCCCCTACTAATTGGTCTGGTGATTGCAGCCATGAAATTAAAAGATGCTTACTCTTGGAAGGAAAAAAGCAGAGGCATTACTTTGCCAACAAAGGTCCATCTAGTCAAGGCTATGGTTTTTCCTGTGGTCATGTATGGATGTGAGAGTTGGACTGTGAAGAAGGCTGAGTGCCAAAGAATTGATGCTTTTGAACTCTGGTGTTGGAGAAGACTCTTGAGAGTCCCTTGGACTGCAAGGAGAGCCAACCAGTCCATTCTAAAGGAGATCAGTCCTGGGTGTTCTTTGGAAGGAATGATGCTAAAGCTGAAGCTCCAGTACTTTGGCCACCTCATGGGAAGAGTTGACTCATTGGCAAAGACTCTGATGCTGGGAGGGATTGGGGGCAGGAGAAGGGGACGACAGAGGATGAGATGGCTGGATGGCATCACCGACTCGATGGACATGAGTTTGAGTGAACTCCGGGAGTTGGTGATGGACAGGGAGGCCTGGCGTGCTGTGATTCGTGGGGTTGCAAAAAGTCGGACACGACTGAGAGACTGAACTGAACTGAACTGGTCTGGGAATTATGGCTTGTATCAATGGCTTGTATAGGAATGGGAATAGGAGGAACTGCTTCATCAACTACCTTCTACCATACACTATCCAAGGATTTCACAGATGACATTAAGAGTTGCCAAATCTTTAGTGGCCTTACAGGACCAACTAGATTCCCTGGCTGAGGTGGTTTTCAGAACAGGAGAGGGCTAGACCTACTAATAGCTGAAAAGGGAGGACTCTGCCTCTTCTTAAATGAAGAATGCTGCTTTTATGTAAACCAATCAGGAATAGTCAGGGACATGGCCCAACAGCTAAGGGAATAAATCATGAAAAGGAGAAAGGAACTAGCAAATTCCTGGGGTAATTGGAACAATATCTGGAGCTGGGCATTGTGGCTTCTCCCTTTAACTGATTCTCTCTTCATGTTCTTTGCAGCGCTCTTGTTTGGCCCTTGTATTCTAACAGCTATTACCCAGTTCATAACCTCTTGAATTGAATCCATAAAGTTACAAATGGTAATAACTCAATATAGCCCCCTATATTGAGGGGGATCTCTGAATGTCTTACCAAAACATGAGATGATGCTTTCTACAATGAGTGATAGAAGCATCAAGAAGGGAAAGTGAAGAGGAAAAGTTAAATTTTTTACATAACCTCCTGCTCTTTTTGCCTCTGTAACTCAGCTTATCCCTTGCAAAGTCTGGATCACGTAGGTCTCAGAAAGTGGCAAATCATAACACTAGGAACTGGAGCTTATCTCACTCACCCTTGTCTGGCTCTCTGCAATCACCGTAGCCCCTACAAACCTGCTTAATCATGACTGTCCATGTATAAAAACTCTGTAACCCCCTTGTTTGGGGCTCAGAGCTTGGAGTGTTAACTCCTCTGGGCCCGCCGGCATAATAAACCTGAGTTCTCCAACTCTCCAAGTGTGGTGCTTAGTTTCTCGAGTACTGGTTTCTACAACAGATAGCCTTTCCCTTCTCCAGGGGATCTTCCCAACCCAAGGATCAAACCCAGTTCTCCCACATTGCAGATGTATTCTTTACCAGCTGAGCCACAAGAGAAGCCCAAGAATACTGGAGTGGGTAGCCTATCCCTTCTCCAGTGGATCTTCCTGACCCAGGTATCCAACTGGTGTCTCCTGCATTGCAGGCAGATTCTTTACCAACTGAGCTATCAGGGAAGCCCTCTGAAAGTGAAGGAACAGTTCGTTTGAGAAGAAAATGTGTATTCTGCTCCCAGATGAAATCACCTTAGATATCAATTACATATACTTGGTTGATGGTATTGTTGAACTCAGCTATGTCGTTACTGATTTTCTGCCTGCTGAAGCTACTTCTGTTAGAGAGTTGTTGAGGTCTTTGGCAGCTCAGTGTAAAGAATCTGCCCGCAGTGCAGGAGATGCAGGAAACATGGGTTCAATCTCTGGGTCAGGAAAATCACCTGGAGGAGGGCATGTCAACCCACTCCAGTATTCTTGCCAAGAAGATTCCACAGGCAGAGGAGTCTGGTGGGCTATTGTTCACGGAATCGCAAAGAGGAGAACGCGAATGAGCACATCAACTATAATAGTAAATTCATTTATTTCTCCTTGCATTTCTGTCAACTTTGACTCACATATTTTGATGCTCTCTTGTTAGGTGCATACACATTAAAGATGGTTGTGTCTTTTTGGAGAATTGAACTTTTATTACCATGTAGTGCTCTCCCTTATCTCTGTTAATTTTTCTTGTTCTGAAGACTGCTTTGTCTGAAATTAATATAGCTTCTCCTACAGCTTCTCCTTTTCTTTTGATTAGTGTTAGTATAGTACATCTTTCTCCATCCCTAGCCCCTTGCTACTTTTTCCTCCAATTTTATGAGACATAAGTCATATATCAGTCAGTTCAGTGGCTCAGTCGTGTCTGACTCTTTGCGACCCTGTGGACTGCAGCATGCCAAGCTTCTCTGTCCATCACCAGCTCCAAGAGCTTGCTCAAACTCATGTCCATCGAGTCGGTGATGCCATCCAACCGTCTCATCCTCTGTTGTTCCCTTCTCCTCCTGCCTTCAACCTTTGCCAACATCAGGGTCTTTTCCAGTGAGTCAGCTCTTTGCATCAGATGGCCAAAGTACTGGAGCTTCAGCTTTCTCATCAGTTCTTCCAATGAATATTCAGGATTGATTTCCTTTAGGATTGACTGGTTTGATTTCCTTGCAGTCCAAGGGACTCTCAAGAGTCTTCTCCAGCACACAGTTGAAAAGTATCAATTCTTCAGTGCCCGGCTTTCTTTATAACATTCTGTAAATTTTAGGTTTACAGATTGATGCACATAAACTACTACAAAATATTTACCACAATAAAGTTAGTGAACAAATCCTTTGCTTCACATAATTACCATTTTGTTATTACAGTGAGAACATTAAAGCTCTAATGTCATAGCAACCATCCCTTTACTTTTAATCTTTATGTGTTTTTATATTTTAAGTGGGTTTCTTGTAGACAACATAGAGTTAGGTTGTAGTTCTTAGAAATCCCCTGGCAGAGTGGTTTGGACCCTGCATTTCCATTGCTTCAGGCATGGGTTCAATCCCTGGACAGGCAACTAGAATACTGCAAACTGTGCAGCACAGCCAAAAATATAAATAAATAAGAAGTGACGTATTGACATATACAGTTGGACCAATACTATATTGGATTCATGTTTGTTACTGTTTTCATTTGTTGCCTTCTCCTTTGCTGCTATTTTTGTATTCCACTCTTTTCCTGCTTTTGGGGTTTTAAGTGAGTATTTTACATAATTCCTTTTTCTCTTCTTTCTTAGCATGTCAGTTATATTTTGTTTTTAACTTTTTTTTTAGTTTTAACTTTTTTTTTTAGTGGTTGCCTTAGGGTTTGCAATATACATTTACAATTAATCCAACTCCGCTTTTAAATAACATTATACTATTTTGTGGATAATGCAAGTACCTTATAATAAAATATTCCCTGGGGCTTACCAGGTGGCTCAGTGGTAAAAGAATCTGCTTTCAGTGCAGGAGATGTAGCTTAGATCCCTGGATCAGGAAGATCCCGTGGAGAAGGAAATGGCAACCCAATTTAGTACTTTTGCTTGGAAATTCCATGGACAGGGGAGTCTGGAGGGCTACAGTCCATAGGGTCACAGAAGAGTCAGACATGGCTTAGTGATTAAAGAATTCCTCTCTTCGGTTGTATCATTCCTGTTATTCATTTCACTTATAGTAAGCCCCACGCATGTATATATATATATATAGTATATATTTGAATATATTCCTGCTATTATTATTTTGAACAAATTTTTATGTTAGATCAATCAAGAATAAGAAAAATAAAAGTTTTTATTTATTTTCACTTATTCCTTCTGTAAAGATCTTTATTTAGATCTGAATTTCTGACTTAAACCAGTTTCTTTCTCTTTGAAGAACTTATTTTAAAATTTCTTGCAAGTCAGGTCAACCGACAACAAATTCTGTTTCTTTTTGTCTAAGAAAATGTTTCTTTCTCCTTCACTTTTGAAGGATAATTTTGCAGGATACAGAATTCCAAGCTGGTGGTATTTTTCTCTCCATACTATTTCATTTCACTCTCTTCTGAGAAGAAGTTGGATGTAATTTTTATTTTTGCTTTTCTGTAGGTAAGTTATTGTTTTCTTCTGGCTTCTTTCAACAATTTCTAAAACTTACCTTTGATTTTCTGAAATTTGAATATGACACACCTAGTTTTTTTGCATTTATCCTGCCGTATATTCTCCAAGTTTCCTGGATTTGTGTTTTGTCTAACATTTATCTGGGAGAAATTCTCAGTCATGATTGCTTCAAATATTTCTTCTGTGTGTTTCTCTCTTTCTTTTCCTTCTGGTATTCCCATATCGCATGTTATATCTTTTCTAATTGTCCCATGATTTTGAATATTTTGTCCATTTTTCAGTCTTTTTTTTCTTTGCTTTTCAATGTTGGACATTTCTATTGACATATTCTCAAGCTCAGACAGTCTTTCCTTAGTGATGTCTAGTCTACTAATGAACCTATGAGAGACATTCATTTCTGTTGCAGCGTTTCCGATCTCTAGCATTTCTGTGTGAATCTTTCTTAGAATGTCTCTTTACGGTTATATTATCCATCTGTTCTTGCACATTACCTACTTTTTCCATAGTGCCCTTAGCATATTAAAACAGTCATTTTAAATGCATGGTCCGATAATTCTAAGATCCCTGGCACATGAGTCTGAATAGCATGCTTGCTGTCTCTTCAGATGACTGTGTCTTTTTTTTTTTTCCTTCAGATGGGTTCCAAATAGGAAAAGGAGTACGTCAAGGCTGTATATTGTCACCCTGCTTATTTAACATCTATGCAGAGTACATCATGAGAAATGCTGGACTGGAAGAAACACAAGCTGGAATCAAGATTGCCGGGAGAAATATCAATAACCTCAGATATGCAGATGACACCACCCTTATGGCAGAAAGTGAAGAGGAACTAAAAAGCTTCTTGATGAAAGTGAAAGAGGAGAGTGAAAAAGTTAAACTTATAAGCAGAGTACATCATGAGAAATGCTGGGTTGGAAGAAGCACAAGCTGGAATCAAGATTGCCGGGAGAAATATCAATAACCTCAGATATGCAGATGACACCACCCTTATGGCAGAAAGTGAAGAGGAACTAAAAAGCTTCTTGATGAAAGTGAAAGAGGAGAGTGAAAAAGTTGGTGTAAAGCTCAACATTCAGAAAACGAAGATCATGGCATCTGGTCCCATCACTTCATGGGAAATAGATGAGGAAACAGTGGAAACAGTGTCAGACTTTATTTTTCTGGGCTCCAAAATCACTGCCGATGGTGACTGCAGCCGTGAAATTAAAAGGCGCTTACTCCTTGGAAGAAAAGTTATGACCAACCTAGATAGCATATTCAAAAGCAGAGACATTACTTGGCCAACAAAGGTCCGTCTAGTCAAGGCTATGGTTTTTCCTGTGGTCATGTATGGATGTGAGAGTTGGACTGTGAAGAAGGCTGAGTGCCAAAGAATTGATGCTTTTGAACTGTGGTGTTGGAGAAGACTCTTGAGAGTCCCTTGGACTGCAAGGAGATCCAGCCAGTCCATTCTGAAGGAGATCGGCCCTGGGATTTCTTTGGAAGGAATGATGCTGAAGCTGAAACTCCAATACTTTGGCCACCTCATGCGAAGAGTTGACTCATTGGAAAAGACTTGATGCTGGGAGAGATTGGGGGCAGGAGGAGAAGGGGATGACCGAGGATGAGATGGCTGGAAGGCGTCACTGACTCCATGGGCATGGGTCTGGGTGAAGTCTGGGAGTTGGTGATGGACAGGGAGGCCTAGTGTGCTGTGATTCATGGGGTCGCAAAGAGTCGGACACAACTGAGCGACTGAACTGAACTGATGGCTTGTAATTTTTTTTGTTGTTGTTGAAAGCTGGACAAAATATATTCGGTGAAAGAAACTCTAATAAATAGGGCACCTTTAGTGACAGAGTAGTAAGGTATGGACAGGAAGGATAGGGGACTTCTCTGATGATCCAGTGGTGAAGACTCCACTTGCTTCCAGACTTGCTGCTGCTGCTGCTAAGTCGCGTCAGTCATGTCCGACTCTGTGCGACCCCATAGACAGAAGCCCACCAGGCTCCCCCATTCCTGGGATTCTCCAGGCAAGAACACTGGAGTGGGCTGCCATCTCCTTCTCCAATGCGTGAAAGTGAAAAGTGAAAGTGAAGTCGTTCAGTCGTGTTTGACGCCATGGACTGCAGCCCACCAGGCTCCTCCATCCATGGGGTTCTCCAGGCAAGAGTACTGGAGTGGGGTGCCACTGCCTTCTCCGCTTCCAGACTTAGGAGTGCATATTTGATCCCTGACCAGGGAATAAGATCCACATTCCACACAGCACAGCTGGAAGATAAAAAGAAAATGTTTAGAAACAAAAAATATAGTCCTATAACTATGTCTTAATTTTTTAGTGACTCTTTACCTCTGAGCTGTAAACTTCACAAGTGCCTCTCAATGCTCCCCCCGCTATCCCCTTAAGTGGCAACTGATGACTTAAAGGGACTGGAGTTGAGTATTTCCCTTCTCTCAGGTCATCTGGACTCTGATAAAACCCCAGTAGATTAGGCTGCTGTAAAATAGTTTCTCCTGAGGGCGGGACTTGTTAAGAGCAGAATGCTCTGGTATTTTTCGAGTGGCCTCCTTTTGCCTTCTCCCATAGGAATCATTGGGCTCCCTGGTGGTACTGGTGGTAGAGAACTGCCTGCCAATGCAGGAGACACAAGAGACAGGGCTACAGTGCCTGGGTGGGGAAGATCCCCTGGAGAAGGGCATGGCAACTCACTCCAGTATTATTACCTGGAGAATCCAATGGACAGAGGAGCCTGGCAGGTTATAATCCATGAGGTCGCAGAGTCGGACATGACAGAGGATTTTTTGATCTTCACTAAGAAAATCTGGCAGAACTATAGGGCATAAGACTTACAAAAGTAAGCCCCTACCTTCCCTCTTCCCTCCCTGCACCGAGTATTTATATTCAGGCCTGTCCATGCCAAGCCTCCATATTCTCCTCAGTAGTTACAGTTCATGTTTTCCTATTCCAGTACTGGTTCCATGGAGGTTTCTACTAGAGGTTTTGTTTTGTATTTTTCTTGCTATGGTAAATTGTGATTCTATTGGCCTGTCTCTCCCATTTTTGGAGCAGTGACCTCACTTCTCTGACAGACCTAAGAAGACTTGATTTTTCAGTTTCTTTGGCTTTTTATTTGATGTTAGGAACTACTGATAACTTCTAAGCTCCTCAGGTGTCAGACTGGAAAGTAAAACAATTCAATTTGTACTTTAAACATATAACATGCATTTTAATACACACACACACACACACACACACACACCCTGGGCCCTTGGCAGTGAAAGCCAAGAGTCCTAACCTCTGGACTGCCAGGGAATTCCCACTATACCATGTATTTTAAACCACAAGTCCTGATAACTCTCACAGCACACCCCACACCTCCGCCTTACTTATTGCTTTTTAATCCTGATTATTTCCCCTTTTAAATTTTGCATTCCCCATAGTTTTGATATTACAACCATGTTTTAACTTTTCACATAGATTAGACAAAGTATCTTAATTAGGACTGATATTTCTAATCCTGGATTATGGTGCCAACTTTTTAAAAAATTAACTCAAGATAAAACAGCTGATCGAGAGAGAACATAAGATAGACTGTGTTTTCTGTTTTAACTGGACGAAAAATATGTGAGATGAAGTTTATGTTTTAAATAAAATCTGGACTAATTTCAATAATATCTCTTCTATAGTCAGTATGGGTCATTGATTTGGCAAACACTTATCAAACACCAGTTATTTGTATGATAGAAGATACTGGGGGTAAAAAGCTAATACAATATGTTACTTTTATTGTAAATTTAAGGCATGGTGGGCGAGGCATGTAAGGAAGACAGTTAATGTAATAAGTGCTCTGATACAGGTACGTTCAAGGTGCAATGGGAGTGTAATGATAGCTGGTTTATAAATAATCTTTTAGCAGTCCATCTAGCTTTAGCCTATGAACCCTTTATGATCCTATGAACCCAGGCTGTGTCAGGCAAATCCAATTGGTTTTGCTTTCACACTAATTTTCCTATTCATCCTCTTCTCTCCTAAGTGGTTACCTTGCAGACAAACTTATCACCTTTTCATACATTCAGTGCACCAACGAGAAGGATATTTTAAAAATGTAAATCAGAAACAAAAGAAAAAAATGTAAATCAGAGTAAAAAATGTAAACCAGATCAAGGTACTTTTATACTTAAAACTTTCCAACAGTTTACCATCTTCAGTTCAGTTCAGTCACTCAGTCGTGTCTGACTCTTTGCGACCCTATGAATCGCAGCACACCAGGCCTCCCTGTCCATCACCAGCTCCAGGAGTTCACCCAGACCCACGCCCATGGAGTCAGTGACGCCATCCAGCCATCTCATCCTCGGTCATCCCCTTCTCCTCCTGCCCCCAATCTCTCCCAGCATCAGAGTCTTTTCCAATGAGTCAACTCTTCGCATGAGGTGGCCAAAGTACTGGAGCTTCAGCTTCAGCATCATTCCTTCCAAAGAAATCCCAGGGCCGATCTCCTTCAGAATGGACTGGCTGGATCTCCTTGCAGTCCAAGGGACTCTCAAGAGTCTTCTCCAACACCACAGTTCAAAAGCATCAATTCTTAACAGAATAAAAGTTAAAAACTCCTTGCTAGGGGTCTACAAGGCCCAAGTGACCTTGCCTACCCACCTGTGACATCCTTTCTCAAAACTTTCTCACTCTTATTCATTGTACTTCAGCTACACTGGCTTTTTCCCCCTGATCTTTAAACACAGGAAATTCATATGAGCAACTAGGCCTCTGGGATCTCTCTTCACAGTGTCTGAAACTTTGCCCACAAATCTTTACATTGCTATTGTTCAGATTCCAACTTATATGTCACTTCCTCAGCTTGGCCTTCTCTGACCAGTTAGTCTCCAATCTGAAAACTGCTTCTCATGGATATTTACTTATATATGTATATGTGCCTGTATGGATGTGTCTGTCTCCCTGACTGTAAAGTAAGCTATATAAAAACTATATAGCTTAAAGTATAAAGGATGTTTTTATATTTTAAAAATATAAAAATATTATACATTATTTTAAAATAATAATTTTTAAAATTGTAAACAATTTTTTACAACTGTAAAAAATACAGGGGATATTTTTCTCCTTTATTCATTCTATAGCTTTAAGGTCCAGTATTGGCATATGCTAGCTATTCATAAAATACTGGTTGAATGAATGTATGACTTTCATAAAGTATGTTCCTAGATCCTATAACCCTTTGAAGTTATCTTTTTCTTGTATTTAGCTGCTTATTTATTGTGTGTTCCTCCCACACACTCACCTGGTAAGGGCAGCATCTTGTCTGCCTTACTCATTTCTGTATCTCTGGAGTCTACAGAAGTTCTTGGCATATAGAGAAGTGGAGTTGGTAAGCCTGTGGTAAATGAATGGATAAGACAGTATATTCAATTTTCGAAGATCTTAAAATCTAGAGTGGAGAGAAACATGGCTGTAACGGAGAAGGCAATGGCACCCCACTCCAGTACTCTTGCCTGGAAAATCCCATGGACGGAGGAGCCTGGTGGGCTGCAGTCCATGGGGTCGCTAAGAGTCGGGCACGATTGAGCGACTTCACTTTTGCTTTTCACTTTCATGCATTGGAGAAGGAAATGGCAACCCACTCCAGTGTTCTTGCCTGGAGAATCCCAGAGACGGGGAGCCTGACGGGCTGCAGTCTATGGGGTCGCGCAGAGTCGGCCACGACTGAAGTGACTTAGCAGCAGCAGCAACGAAGAATAAGCAAGAGACTGAAATCTCCGGAGAAACTGAGATCAGGAAGGGCAAGTCTCAACCATCAAACCAGGAGTACTGAGGTTAGATATGTACTTTGAGATGAAATTCTCTTACCATTCCCAAGTAAGGGGGTCCGGTGGGTCCAGTGCAGAATCTAAAGAATTTAGCACATGGCAAAGAAGTTCTACTGGATATTCAGAAGATTACAAGCGATCAGTAAACACTTGTTGACTAATTGCTTGTCACATCTCTGGAAATAATCAGATTTAGGACAGAGACCAGGTCCATCGCTTTGATAGGTATTCGTACTACTGAACCACATTTCCCAGCATGCATCAGACTTAGGGAGGCAAAGTTTTTTTTAATGGACTACAACTCCCGGCATGCCGAGCGGACTACACGCCCCGACAAACCAGGGCAAAGACTATCAGGAGGCGGGGCGGGGCGGGGCTGGTCGGGTCACTTGAGCCGACGGAAGAAGCGGCGCGGCAGCGGTGGCTGCGGCGGCGGCGGCGGCGGCGGCGGAGGAGGATGGAGGCGGTGGTGTTCGTCTTCTCTCTCCTCGACTGTTGCGCGCTCATCTTCCTTTCGGTGTACTTCGTATCCTTGCCTGAGACCGGCGGAGGCCAGCCTGGGGCCCTCCGTCCGAGGGACCGGGCTGGGGCTGGGCCCGTGTGGGGGCCAGGGCAGGGTCGAGGGAACGAGGGAGGTGGCCGGCGTCGGACGCGGGTACCCTGGGTGCTGGCACGGCTGGAGGCGAGCCCGGGCTGGAGGAGGGCCCCGGTGGCCCAACTCCGCCCCTCACCTGGGGGTCCGAGCGGGCCTTACTCTCGAAGCGCCCGGGCCCGGCCTGCCCGCCGCTTCTGCCCCCCGCGACGCCCGGACCCGCTCTGCCTTGCGCCAGCACTGGCACTTGGCTTTTCCTTGTGGCCCTCGGACGAGAGGTCGCGGTTTACTTCTTTTTTGGCCCCCGAGATAGAAGGATCACGGTTTGTCTTGCAGCTGCCCTGGACCCAGGCCCTTCGCCTGATGCCCGGGGTCCGGGAGCGAGGGCCCACGTCCCGGGGGCGGTCTCTCGTGGACGGTCCCGCGCTGAACCAGGCGGAGACGATTTGGCGCCTCTTGTCATTCTTTGGGCAACCTCCCCAGCTGCCTGCCCCTTTGTTCTCGCGGGTGTTGGAACTTGTAGGGCATCTTTCACCTCCCTAAGTTGACTCATTTCAAAAGCGGGTGAAGTGTTTCCTTCACGATGCGGTTTTGTTGGGAGTGCTGGGAACGGTTTGTTTGAAAAAACCAGCTACAGCTGATTATTTCTTTGCCCTTGTTGGTTGCATATCTGTAAATTTCAGTATCTATACACATGATTTAATTCTCCATCGTTTCTCAACTTTTAGTTTTCTCTGTCGGTGCGTGTTTAAAACTTCCGTATTTTGTATAGCCGTTCGCGCTACGGTATTCAAACTATATTTTCCAGGCTAATAAATGGTCGTTGAACTCTAGAAAGCGTGTGGGGCTATCACTTTGCTCTTGAGGAAGCTTCTAGTCTTAGTTGTCACCCAGTGATGTAATGCACAATCACGTTTTAAGTAATTAAAAGTAAGTAAGGAAAAGCATCAGAAACGCTTTTATTTTTTTCCCCTTGGAAATTATATGCGTCTCTTTCTGGCAGAATTAAACTGTTTGTTTGCCAGAGCATTCTGGCATGAGGATGGTTGTACAGAGTATTTTTCAGTGTGGGTTTATAATTTATTATGGACTGGCAACCTGTCGAGTGGGATGAGACAAAACTTGGAATCAAGACCCCTTGCTTAGCTAGTTATTTGCTATGCACATTGTTTCACCTCTATAAGCCTCTGTTGTTTTTGTTTTTAGAATGGGAAATGTTTACTTTTTAGATGGATAGGTGTGTGCGCCCTAGAGTTGTGCTCAGCATTTAGCAGCACAATGCATGCCCCATAGTCGATGCTAGTAAATGATGCTCTGCCTTCCCACCTCACCCCTCACTGAACAGCAGTTTTTGCTTTAATTGATGATTTCTGATGAGGAGAACCCTGACTTTTATTAGGCTTGGGGAACTTGAAAGTGCAGCATCCCTTAGGAAGTTTTTGGTGATCTACCTCTCCCGTGGCATAAGAAACTGGAGCTTAAGATCAGAGAAATGAAACTTGGATTTCTTTTATTGCAGTTTGGAAAACTAGTCTTGATGATTTGAAATAACCTTGTGTAGGGAATTTCCTGGCAGTTCAGTGGTTAGAACTTAGTGCTTTCACTGTTGGGGCCCTGGGTTCCATCCCTGATCCTGCAAGCCAGGCAGCATAACCAAAAAAAAAAGCCTTGGCTTACACAAATTTTTTTGAGCATAGAAACATACTAGGTGGAGTTTTAAACATTAAGGTACATTCAGGATGTGTTTTGATGAAATTCAGCATATTGTATTTTGAATAGTTGTACAAGCTTAATACTAGAGCCGAGAGGTAGAAAATCACCAGAGTATACATTTTGTAGGAATAAGAGTTTTCCTGGACTTTGAACCTAGAAGAAAACATGCAGAGAAGGAAAGGGGTGGATATTCAAAATTAGACAGTCGAGAGTAAAGATGCAGAGACAGATGTGTTCATGGCATTTCTGGGTGATAGAGGAATAGGCCATCTGGAGCAAAAGGTTGATTTTTGGTGGCAGGCGAAGGTCAGGTTTGGAAAGGCTAGATTAAGATTCAGTTTTGGAGGGTTTGACTGCTAAGGAGAAGGGCTTTTGCTTTTATCCTCTAGGCAATAGTGAGCCATTAATTATTTTTGACATAAACAAAGTGGTGTGTCATGAAGATAAGTCTGCAGAGTAGGTTGGAAACAGCAAAGACTGGACTGTAAGAAACCACTGGAGAAGGGGTTCATTTGGATCTGGAGTGGGGTGCTAATTGTGGGCAGGTGAAAGGGATTAATGTGAGTGGCATAAGAAAGAAATGATTGACAGAACCTGGTAACAGTTGATCTGAGATAATGAAACAATCCAGAAACAGCTTTCCATATTTGGAGCCTGGACAAATAATGCTTATGTCATTGAGAGAAATAAATTGGAGGTGGAACAGTTTGGGGAGAAAGTGATGATTTTGATTTTAGCTGTGTTGAGGTAATAGGGGGTACTATCCATATGGAAATGTATAGAATTTACTTGAGAGCATTTCTTTTTACCTATTTTATTGGACACTTTCAAACATAAAGTAGAGTAGTGTAATAGATCCCATGTTTCTGTTATTTCAGTGATTTTGAACATTTTGCCATTTCTTTCTCATTTTTCTCCCAACTATTGTGAGGCGGCTGTGAGAGCATTTTAAAGTAAAGACACACATTCAGTGAAAGACTTCTGTTTTTGTCTGTCCCTCAGATTTTTATTTGTGTGTTCATATTTTGTGTTAAGACCTATTTTTTCTGTAAGTCCAGTGTAATACACGTTTACTGTGGAAAGTTTGGTAATAGGAAAAAGTATTGGGAAAACAAACTATCTGTAATCCAACTTTCAAAGCATAAACACTGCTAACTTACGGCCATGCTGAATTTTAGTTTTATGTCCTATTTTTTTCATATCTTAGTTTTCAGATATTTTATGGATATATCATAAATAAACACTTTTTCTACTTTTGGGAATTAAGGTTTATAACATTTAAACTGTTTATATGGGTCATATTTTCCATTTCTTGTAGCCACTGTTCGATACTTGAGGAATCCTGGTGGAATGTTCTGATATGGGTCACATTAGAATTGCACATAATAAGAGGATTATTTTGTGAAAATAACTTGTTGAAAGAACATAAATGAGAAAATTTAGGTGTCTAATAAATGAGCTTTAAGGAAAGAGCTTAATCTTTTCAAGTCAAATCTAAATCTGCCTTGCAACAGGGGTTGCTTTCTGAAACTTAAATAGTTATTATAAAAGAAATCTAATAATTCCTTATCTTGATCATCAGATAATTACATTGTCTGATTTAGAATGTGATTACATCAATGCTAGATCATTTGTTCAAAATTAAACAAGGTAAGACATTTCTTTCCTCGTTTTTTGGCCTTGAAGACAGTTCTCCATTTTCTGTACTAGAGATTATTATACATAGTCAGTATATGTGTATTTGGTATACACTGAGATGTTGGTGGAGCTCCTGTGCTTTGGAATACTTTTAGATCATGAAAGGATACCAGAAGACTTAACTTGAAATTTTGTTTCTTTACTCTTTTTCCTTGTCCCTTTGTCTATTACTCAGACTAGTAAAGGTTCATTATCAGGTAATTGTTTTTGTCTTCTGTGTGCAAACCCCTTCCTTCCTGCTCACGGGGAAGAACTCAGTCTGTCTGTTGTTAAATGAAAGATGACCTTCTTTTTGTGGCTTGATGAGAAATTGAATTAGTTGATTTGTTTTCAGACCATTTTATCTTTAGTATATAATCAAAATTTTATATTGGCAATAAAACTTTGAATTTTCCAGCTTTTCTAAGTATGAGGAAACCAGTTGGTCCTGATTCATTTTATGAGATGAGTAGGCAAAGTTTTTTGGATATCAAAGTTCATGTAAAGGGGACTTCCCTGGCGGTCCAGTGGTTAAGACTCTGTGCTATGCAGTGCGGCCAAAGAACAACTTCATAAAAGATTTATATATGCAATAAAATATTTTTATTGCATATATAAAAATACAATGCTGAAAAAAAAAATACAATACTGAGAAACACGTTTTGGCTTGACCTAAAAATTCTCATGGGTCTTTTCACATCTTCAATCTACTTAGTTTCTCTGACCCAGGAGGGAGATAGAGTTATACTTGAAAAGTTACAATTTCTGGCAAATTATATTCCTCCTCTCCTCTCCTTCCCTTCCTTCTTTCCTTCCAATTTTCCAGAATATGGTTAATACAATGATAGATTTAAATAAAAGATTTTGTTTATCTGGTATGCTTTCAGAGTTCTTGTATTTCCCTCAAGATATAATTGAAATGTTACATTCATTAGTTTCAGGCCTCCTCATCTTTAATTTTTTTAGAATTTAAATTATTTAAAAAAGTTAAAGTCTTCCTGTGTGCCAGGTAGGGTCTTCCCCCTTTTTAAAAAATTGAAGTATGGTTGAATAGGCCTTCTCATCCTTAGAAGAATAATTTTTACTGAGAGATAAATCCATCTCATATCTGTATATGTGTGTGTTTCATATTTCTTGCTTACTCAGTATTTTTGGTGGATATTTTGTGGGCTTTCTTTTACAAAAATAAAAATTTAAATACAAAGAAAAGATTACCTGGGTTCTTCTATTGAGAAAGTAACTCCTTCAATTTAAAGTTAAGTAGTTTTTTTTTTAATGTTTGTTTTTGTGAAAGTTATACTTGCACACAACTAAAGTTAGAGTATTAGAAAGCTCACAGTGAAAACAGCAGACCCTGACCCTTTAAAATGATATCTGTCTTGCTTTTGAGGGGCAACTGATTTCAACCCTTGAACTGTTAATTTTTTTCTGATACTTACATCCATGTTTCTCTATCTGCTTACAATGCTATTTTTTTCTTTCTTTTTTTTTTTTTTACTCTACTGCATGGGTTGCAGGATCTCAGTTCCCCTACCAGGAATTGAACCCAGGCAGTGAAAGCCTAGAATCCTAACCACTAGGCTGCCAGGGAACTCCCACTACTTCTTGATTTATCAATTTTACACATTATCTATCGACTTCTGAGTCAATATGGTAGATTTTGTTCTTAGGTACCAACTTCTAAACATCACTCCTGTTTTTCTATTTTTGTTTGCAGGTAAGTTCATATTTAATGTTTATATCATGATGTACTATTATAATGTTTTTTATTGCTGAACCTTATGGCAGACAGTGATCATACTTTCTAAGTTTTTTTTTTTTTGGATAGCTTGTCTTTTCAGATAACATCTTTAAAGTCTTTCAGTACTATTTCCTACATGGCTCAAACATAAAATAATCTATCAGTTGTTTTTTTCCAGGTGCTATTTCTCCTCAAGACCTCCATCTCTTGCTATAGTCTGGAGCAGTTGCTCTTAGACGTTTTCACAGCTTCTATCTGGGACTCCTGGTTGGATCTCCTGATTCTTGGAAATCTTTTGTCTTGGAAAATCTGTCTTCTTTTCTCTTGGCTTACTACCTCATTTTGTTGGAGTAGCTTCCTGAGATTGGGTACATGGGAATTAAGTTTTTTGAGACCTTGCTTGTTTGAAAATGTCTAATCTTTTCCCTTGATTGACAGTTTCTCTGAGTATAGAATTCTAGGTTAGAAAAGACTTCTTTTTTTTCAGAGTTTGCTTGATCAATGTCTTTTAACTTCCAGTATTGGTGAAGTTGGGAAATCTGGTACATTTTGATTTCTTGTCCTTTGAATGGGATCTCTCTCTCTCCCCTTTCCTCCCATCCCCACCTCCATCCTTTCCAGAAGCTTTGCAATCTTTTCTTTATCCTTGGTGTTATTTATTTATGGTAATCCTCAGTGTTTTGGAATTTTGCAGGCTTCTGAGAGGTTCCTTCAGTCTGGTAAATTTTCTTCTTTCTCTGATGATGTCTTCCCCCTCTATTTTCTCTCTTCTCTTTCAGCAACTTGGATTTGCTCGATGTTTATCTACTGGGTTGATCTGCCAATTCTTTTTCTTATTCTTGTCCCTTTAGTTTTTTTTCTACTTTCTTGTAAGATTTGCTGTTTTATCTTCTGAATTTTCTAGTATGTATGTAGTTTATGTTGAACTTTTAATTTCTAAGAGCTTTTTGTTCTCTTGGTTCATACTTGACTCTTTATCTCTCTGGGATATTGATTATAGTAGTTTTTGAAATTTCCTTCTACTTCCTACATTATATCTGTTTTTTCCAAGTTCCTTTCTCTTTCTTTTTCTCCCTTATTTCATACTGAGGGCTTTCCTCAATTTTTGATATGTGGCTCTCTGGTCATACTTTATGGTAAAACACTAAAATACTCATTGGAAGCTCATTGGGTGGTCCAGGCATTGACTGAAAGGTGGACTTCACTGAGGGTGATTGGTTTCTACCTTTTTGGGGGGTACCTGAAATGGAAGGAAGTGGCAACCCACTCCAGTATTCTTCCTGGAGAATCCCAGGGACAGAGGAGCCTATTGGGCTGCCGTCTATGGGGTTGCACAGAGTCGGACACGACTGAAGTGACTTAGCAAGCAGCAGCAGAAGTGGCAGTTTTTGTAGGTGTTTTCTCTGGTGCCTTTAAGGGACCCCAGAGAAGGATCCTCCAAACTCTTGCCTGGGTGATAACAAGCCTTGAGCTAGCATTCTGAGAACAAGTGAGGGGGAGAACACATTGTTAATGAGGGAAGAGAACAGAGGCCTTGGTTGAAAGTCAGTAAACCAATATACAAGTATAATAACGTCAACTGTCATTTCCTGAAACTTTTGTTTTAGGTTTGTGTTTATGTAAAACAAAGTGCAGCCCATAATAAGAAGTTCAGTTTGAAAGCTACTGCTGCGTGGGTCTGATAACATGGAGGGGAGTAGTAGTAGTAACATCAGCTAACATTTATTGAGTGCTTACTTTGCATGTGGCTTATGTATGTTATTTGCTCTAATTCTCAATAACAACCTCTTGAGGTGTAAGTATTATTATCTCCATTTTACAGATGAGGAAATCATGATTTAGAAATCATGATTTAGAGAGGGTAGGTAACTTCCTAAAATTGCACAGCTAGTAAATAGGATAGAGCATGGGTTTTACTCCAGGTTTATTTGACTCTGCAGGTTACACATACTGTGTGTATGTATTAGTAGCTCAATTGTGTTCCACTCTTTGAGCCCCATGGACTGTAGTTCTCCAGGCTCTTCTGTCCATGGAATTCTCCAGGCAAGAACACTGGAGTTGGTTGCCATTATAGCATTATGTTAAATTGTTTACACTTTAAAATGTCCTTGTTGATTGCAAATTAGGTTTAAGGCCCAGAAAATCCCTTCTTCTTTGTTTATTAAAAAAAAAAAAGTAGCCAAAAAAAAAAAAAAGATCTCCCTGGTGGCTCAGAGGTTAAAGCGTCTGCCTCCAATGCGGGAGACCCGGGTTCGATCCCTGGGTCGGGAAGATCCCCTGGAGAAGGAAATGGCAATCCACCCAGTATTCTTGCCTGGAGAATCCCATGGACGGAGAAGCCTAGTACATTACGGTCCACGGGGTCGCAAAGAGTCAGACACGACTGAGCGACTTCACCACCACCACCACCTGAGGGAATAAATTTCCTGGTGGCCCAGTGATTAGGGCTCTGCACTTTTCACTGCAAAGGTGAGAGTTTAATCCCTGGTTGCACAACTAAGGTTCCACAAGCCTCCCAGCAGTGGGCCCCCAACCCCCATCCCTAAATGTATCTACAGTCTACATCCAGGAGACCTGGGGCCAGTGAGTCTGAGCTTCTGTTACATTGATTGCCCTGCCACTATGTAGTTGTGTGACCTTGGGCAAGTTACCTAATCTCTCTTGAGTTTTATTTTCCTCCTTTCTGCAAGTTGGGAGTGCCAGTTTCTGGCTCCATAAATACTAGGTGTTAACTTCCATTAAAAGAAAAGTCTTAAAACAAAAACAAAAAAAAAACAAAAGAAGAAACATTTTCTACTCATAGGAAAGGAAGACTATTGGTGAATTGAGAGCCTGCCACAGTAGCTCTTGATACATGAGAACTAAAATATTACACAATAAAGAGCATAGATAAGGGCATTGGGTGCTATAAAAGCAATAGTCTGGGATTGTTTTATCCTGGTCCTTTATCATATTTGTTCAACTTTGAGCTGATATTATAAGCTGTTAAAGTACTTTTTTTTTTTTTTCCTGTAAATGTGAGATTATTTTCCCCAGGGTTCTGGAGCTTGGAAATGTATGGATAGATATTCTGACTTGAAAGGCAGCGTGAATGTGGGTAGAAACCATCCCAAATTAGAGTAAGACATTTTAGCACAGATATTGGAATACAGAGTAAATAATACTGTTTTTTCTCTAGTTTTCATTCATACCTGCTTAGTGAATGAATCTGAACCTATGCTTAGGATAAAATGTAATTTAAGTGCATTAATTTTAAGCTGTGTCCTGATATATTTGAAGGGGTAAGCAGTGATAGCAGTATGCAAATCTGGGACATCTGAGTCAAAAATAATCTTTAAATACTAGCTTGGAAGAGTTCTGCACTCCTTTGATTTAGCTTCAGGTAACATGTACATTTAGGAAGAACACAGCATGAGATGTGATAACTATGTTCTTTCCTTGCAGTGGGTAATTCCAGAATTGGTTGGCCATACTCTTGTCACTGTACTAATGCTCATTTCATTGCACTGGTTCATCTTCCTTCTCAACTTGCCTGTTGCCACCTGGAATATATATCGGTGAGTACTTTTTGTTTATTGTTTTGTTTAGAGAAAAAAATTTAAGATTTGACAGCTTTCTTTTCTCCAATAAAACATACTAGTCATAAATGATAGCAGAATGCATCATTAATCAGCACACATTTTTATTCACTTTGGTATATTGGGCAACTAGCAATTTGCATGGCTCAGTCTTGTAGTAAAAACACAAATTTACATGTGTAAGTTAAAAAAATGTTTAATGTTGCACTGTCTAAAGACTTGTGAGTTGTTTTTTCCTTATCTACCTTTTTTCTTTATGAATAATCAAAAACCTGAGAATATAAGGTCTTTTTTACTTACATCTGCAGTTTTTAATTATAGTACATGAAATGCTCTGAAGAAAATTTCATTTTAAATCTTGCATGTTAAATAATGTAAAAATGTTATCCAGATATTCACGTGAGCTACTAGGATTTGAGGGAGAATTTAAGATTTTTGACCTCAGAGAGCCATTTGCATTTCTCAGAAGCCATAATTGAGAAACCTAATGGTGAGAAACCCAAGGTTGGACTAGAAGAAGCTTGGGCACGAGAGAAGGAAGAGGTCATAAACAGTACTAGGTTGGGACGTGCACGCTGTGCAGATGGTACAGTGTGAATGCTGAAGCTCAGATGCTGAAACTCACCCATGCTCTCAAAATTACCCAGTTTTCTTACTTGTAAAAGGAATCATCGAGGAAGAAGATTATCATTTATAATACTGTGTACATAATGGTATTCCATAAATATGAAATGTTATATGTTACCAGGAGCCCTATAGACTTCACATATGTTAAATGCAGTGTCTTCAAGATGTTTCACGTTTGAGTCGGTCTGTGGGAACACTGATTGAATTGGTCTGGTTTAGGGACTAGGTGTGTGCTTTCCATGCCCTTTATCTTCTGTACCGACTTTGTAGCCCTATTCTCCTCCCTGCACTGCGGTCATACCTCCATCACTATAAAAAGTGCAGTTCTTATTTGTCAAAACAGTATTATTTAATATTTAGATGTAAATTAAATCTAAATAAAATTTATATTTTAATTAAATTGAATCTTTTTTTCATGTAAAGTTAGGCACTGAGTTTGTGTCTGAACTATCCATTTATAGTCTTCACTGAAGAAGAGTTTTATTTTACCACAGTAGCATTTATTCTAAATCATTTCTGTCCTCTTGAAATTGGTCTTTTAAGGTAAGTACTGTTTATTTACCATGCAGATTGAGACACATCTGTTGATCAGCAGGAGCATCAAATATGAGCATTCTACTCTGGGTTTCCCAGGTTGCACTAGTGATAAAGAATCTGCCTATGCAGAAGATGTAAGAGATGCGGATTCTATCCCTGGGTCAGAAAAATTCCCTGGAGTAGGAAATGGCAACCCACTGCAGTATTCTTACCTGGAGAATCCCATGGATAGAGGAGCCTGGTGGGCTAGTCCATAGGGTCACAAAGAGTCGGTCATGACTGAAGTGGCTTAGCATGCATTCTGGATGTAGAATCTCTCTTTTTAGTGTCATCTGTGAAATGGGAATAATATTTGACACTACTCTTCCTTACAAACACGTTGTGAAGTTGAAGGGAATTGCATTAATTAATTTAGAACTTTGTAGATGAAGAAGTTTCTAAGAACTTGATCAAGTTGGTTTGGTCTTTGTGGCTCCTTTCACTTGTCTCAAGGAAGATGGCTATAGGTATTACTGATTCAGTAGTTTTCTACAAAAAATGAGTAAAAGGGTCTTAGTACATAAAATATCCTTCTCTAGAATATTAGTGGATTTGTTTCAGAGGGCAAAAATTATACCAAAAATTATAGTATTGTATCTTTCAAAGGAAAACTTAAGTCATGACCTGTGATATCATTATAATACTCAGTCAATATATGGTCTGAATATAACTATGACTAATTCATTTTTAAAGTCTAATTATTACTGGTTACTTATTTTTCAGTGTTTATGCTGATGGTTTGATTTTCTTTCTAATGTATGTACATCCTTTAATTTATCAGGTACATTATGGTGCCAAGTGGTAACATGGGAGTATTTGATCCAACAGAAATACACAACCGAGGGCAGCTGAAGTCACACATGAAAGAAGCCATGATCAAACTTGGTTTCCACCTGCTCTGTTTCTTCATGTATCTTTACAGGTGAGTTTACAATCCTCTTGGCATTTCCCCGATGCCATGCCTGCTTTTGATGGGTGAGGTATTACTATTCTGTGAGATTTTATTTGGACATTGCAGAACTTTTGGGAGTTATGTGAATTTCTTGTGACTTACGTAGATTTTTTTTTTATGTTATGTCATTGAGTCAGCATTCTGTCTGACCTGCAGTAGAGTTACTCCGTGTTATTAGTTACTCCTTAGCTGTGGAGGCTGTCCACACGCTTAAAACTGTCCTTGCTCTTCTTTCCCTGCCCTAGTGTCCAGTTATGAGGTCCTACTGCCTGTTTTAAGCATTTCTAGATGTCGTCCCAGAGACTTTCCCCCTCATGGGTCTTCTGGGAGTCAGACCACTGACAGCAGTTCTCAACAGCTTTTATCCATACTGGGCTGATCTTTCTTGGTGTTAGGGAATTCAGGTGTGATGGCCTTCTCTCCAAGATGCAAGTGGTCTGTTCTGGTAAGATTGCATCAGTCTTCCAGTTAGATTGGAAGTAAGAATTAATATGAAGGATTAGCTGTCAGACACTGCAAGCCTTATGCTATCCTGCTTTAAAATTAATTACCTAAAGTTTTAGAAATAACATGCCACTCCTTTCCTTACCCATTATAGATCCATAGGATAGACCAAAGAATAGGAAAAAATTGTCATGCATGTGTATGATTTGATTAGCCTTTAAGAGGCTAGAAGTCAAGGCTTAACTTTTGTATCCAAGGGTAATTATATTTGTTTTCCTGAGGTAAATTTTAATTTTCACATGGGCATAAGACTAGTAGGAAAAAACTTGTACTGAATTAAACTCCTCAAAACAGTCCTAATAATTAGAAATTGTACATAGATAAGAATTTCTAAAAATTGCTATTTTTTTCTGAAATAGCTTAGAAGTCAGAGCCATTTTAGCCTCTGCCTGAAAAAGCAGGCTTCTAAAATTCTTTTGCTGTGCTGATTCCACCCACTAGCATAAATTAGGTTGAAATTAGAGTTTAGATGGTTTCCTTTTTACTATTTATTTGCTTTCCTATATTTTAAGAAATAGGACCGAAAAAAGCACAGTAGTATCAGTTGCTGGTTCTCATACTCTTATTGCTAATGTGTTTAATTTTTAATCCTAGCATTAAAGATGCAAAGATCCTAGCATAAAGAATAAAAAGCAAAGAAGTTTAATATTAAGAACACAGTGATACACCTATTCTCATTTTTATTACTTTTAAAGTCAAACCATATGAAGGTATCATTACCATCATATATGTTCCCTTGTGTTTGTCAGAGACAAAAAGCAAGGTGGTTATCCTTTCTTCATCCTCCTCTCCCTTCCAGGTTTTATGCTTTTGGAGAGTAAACTAGAGTGGATGCCTCCTGAGTCTTGATAACATGAGCTTCTGGAGACATCTAGGGGCAAAGCCAGTGTAGTTACCCTTCCGGGTGTAAACATAGGATTAGGGAACAGTATCTTGCTTAGTTGAAAAGACTTAGGATTTTAAAATTGACAAGACTTTCTTAGTTCTTAGCTATTGAATTTAAAGAGATGGGAAGATGGACTGAAGACTGGGGACTGGAAGAATCAGAAAGCAGTTGAGGGCAGGTTTAAGGAAGGGTCCTTTACAAGGAGATAAAAGATAGGCGGCCTTTAAAACTGGTTTGACTGAAGAGCTGCACTCCTCACTGAATGCATCCTTTTTCTTTCTTTCCCCTCCTTTCCCCTTCCCTTCTTAGCTTATCATTTTTAGCCATGGTGCTGTTACCTTATTCCTTGGCATTTCCCTGTAGCCCAGGGATTCAGGATGGAAGAGTAATCTCAGAAGATGTCCTTGTCACACTGTTTCGTAGCTTTTGGTTGTTGTCTTTAACAAGTGTTTATAATTCTGAATCAGCAGTTTCTAATGTAGGGATTTGTGCTGCTCCTTCTAGATCCCCTGCCACTACTTGCATGGTGTGTTGCAGCATGGCACCTTGTGGACACTTGGGGTTTGTTAATAGAATTAAAGGGAAAAATGCCCATCTTCTCTAGAGACTGGTGGAATCTATGCCTTTGGAGTTTGTTGGGTACTAATCTGGAGGAAGCTACTACTTCCTCATGGTGTGACCCAGGGCAAATTTCTTACCGTCTCTGTGCCTCAGTTTCTTCATCTAAAAATGAGATAATAATAGTATCTACCTCATGGGATTATGATATGGATTAAATGAGATAATGCACATAAAGCACTTTGGTTTTTGCTGACCTCTAGTAAACTCTAAACAACACATTAAAAAAATATTAGTTACTACCATTAATTTGTGCTGTGCAGTGCTTACTCTTAGTTTTGTTAAATTTGGACAAGTAATCATTTTTAGCAGTAGTAATGTAAGGGTATTTCTGTGTTTTTTAGTCATTTGATCTCAGAGCAAGGCTGATTCCTGTTAAAAATGATAGTCTTGTTACTCTTGTTAAATGTGATGGCGTATTTATTGAGTGATCACCACATGCCAGACACTGCATTTGATACAAAGGAGCAGCACAGAATCCCTGTGTCAACGTTGGGACCCTGCTGATGGCAGTATGTGGGTGTCACCTGGAAAATGAAAGTGGACAGGAGCTGAGGCATGCAGAGGCCAAGGAGCTCTGGAGGGAGCCCATGGAGCTCTGGAAGGAGGCCTGGCCACTGCCCGTGGCTGAGAGGCTGGCTTCTCAGAGGAGGTGCCAAAGCCGAGGGGTCTTGAAGCCTGAGAGGAATGTAGGTGTGAGAGGAGGGGTTCCAGGAGTAGGAACAACATGTGCAGAGACCTCCATAGAGAATTAAAGTTTTTTCCCTGGATATAGCCTGTTTTTCCTCAACTATAGTCCAATGTTGGTTTTAGGTTATACTCCCCACCCTCACCTCTACCCCAGGTTTCTTTCTTTGCTTCCTTCCTTCTTTCTTGAAACTTAAGGGCCTCTTGGTGCCCCAGTATAGATCTTCTTCCCTTTGGGTATTGCTTTTTGCCCAGATGAGTGTCACCTGGTGAGCCTGAGGGAGGCAGATTGTACAGAACAGACTCTGCAGGCTCATTCCTGAGGAAACATTGGTAACGTGAATTTCTTCTCTCCACAGTATGATCTTAGCTTTGATAAATGACTGAAGCTGGAGCAGCCGTGGTTGAAGTCAGTCTACACTACAGTGCACAGTTGAGGAGCCAGAGACTACCTAAGTCATCCTTAGAACCGTGGCCATAGCAGTATATTTTTTCCTCTTTGAACAAAAAATATTTTTGCTGTATTTTTACCATATAAAGTATTTAAAAAACATGAATTGAGTTTTTGTAGCTTTCTGGTTCTCAACTTTAGCCTGAACCCCCAACATGAGAAGGTGTGTTTCATCATCTGTATATAGAAGACAGTTGTTTGTATGTAGGAAGAGGACTCATTCCAGCCTTGCATGCCAGAGTAAAGGACATGCTGTAAACGGAAAGTGTAATAGATAAGCAAGGTGGCTCTTCAGGTTAAGAGTACAAAACTATACTGTTAGTCTGGGCAAAGGAAGAAAGAAACTAAACTACCGTTTTGCCTATATTGTGGCAGCTTCCTGTATTCCACATGGTTTACAGATTTATGGGACTGTAAGCCAAATATCTTTTAATAAGAATGTTAACATAAAATGACATTTCAAAAAAATATATATTTCTTTGCTGAATTTGTGAAGCTTTATAAGCCATTACAGGTATAATGTAATTCCTGCCTATAGAAAGGAAAATAAGCCAAAACAAATTTTTATCAAGAGCTTCATTTAAAAGCCACTGCCTCCACAGTCACCCTCAAACTCATACACTCTCACTGGCTCTTGCTGGATCTTGGTTTTGTATTCTAATTGATCTAATTATATTTGATCTCTCTGATATGTCTTTTAATGGTTTTGGAGAGGTGATTTGGTAGAAGATGCTCATCAGGTTAGATGCAGGAGTAGCTGGTCATTCAATGTCAGTGAAATTGATCCTGTCACCAGTCTGCTTGGTGCCTGACTGATACTTTGTCCTGCTGCACTGACCACTTTGTCCATGTCATGGACATAGCAATATCTAAGCAAACTCGGTTCCGTGGAGTATTTGTCAATTCTTGCAGCTGCGGAGAGAAGTTAACTTCTTAGGTTCTGTTTGCCAGGTGAAGTGAACCTAGCATTTTATTCTTAGTTCTCCTTTGTGTTTTAATGTCTCTTAGGTGCTGGTATTTAGGCAGAACATAGCTGTGTTTTATGACAGAGTCCAGAGAGATTCTTCAGTCTGTGGAGGCAGAATTGGCTAGCCAGATAAGTTGTGTGGTCACCAAATAGCAAATGTTGCATGTCTTTTCAGCCTTGGACTAGGCCTTGGCTTGGCAGAAGCTAGAGAGCCACTAAGCAACACTCTGTTTGTGGACAGACCCACATTTTGAGGATGGTGGTATGCCCTGGCCACACATGAAAGGAAGGGTAAAACGGTAGCAAGGTAAACTTGGTTCTTTTGTTCTCCAAGTCTCAGAATTTGCCCCTTGGGGTTGTCTTGTATTTCTTCCAGGCAAAGAGCCAAGGAGCTGTAACATAGAAGTTTGTTTGCATCTCTCTTACCTTTTCTTTCTTAGGCACCTTCCTCTGTTTAAAAAAAACTGTCACTTAACTCTGTCTGTATCCCTAACTTCCAGTGCCTCTAAATGTTCTTCTGCTCAAGCTTTTAAAGCAGTGAAGGTGTTGGAAAATTTAGAACTGAGAGATAAATAAGCTACTTCAGGAAGCTCAAAGGTAGTAGAGGACTATTGAACAAAATGTTTTATCTCTCATTCAAGTATTCTATTTAAAAAATGCCAATATTCACAATCTTGTGTTAGTTTCATATCTATAGTATAGTGATTCAATTTTTATTTTATTCCATTATAGTTTATTACAAGGTATTGAATATATCAAATATTCCCAGTAACCAAAATAGAAACTCCATGTAGTTGAGAGCATCTGGCTGTCAGTTTTCATGTTGTTGGGCACAGAGCAGAGGCTGAGCAGATCAGAAAGTTGCCTTGTTTACAAGACAGCTCTTCTGAAACATTAACTGTGGTTAAAAGCAAAACCACCTTTCTTCTATTGCTTGTCTGTATCAAAGCCAGGAAAGGGGGTGACTCTAGTTTTTTATTTTTTAGGGGCTCTTCTACAAATGATGAAAAGAGGAAAAGAGCAGTGACTTATAAGAGCTGTGGTTAAGATGCTAAAGATTAATTTTCTATGCTTTTATCTGATTGGAGAGTTGCAGAGGCCCTTAGAAATCCTTTGGTCTAACTTCATCTTAGAGGTAGAGAGCAGAGCCCTGGGGACTGCATCTGGAATCCTGCTGGTTAGTCTAGTGTTCTCTCTCTGATATCATTCCTCTTCCCTGTCTGTCTGTGAAGATAGTACCCAGGGCCCAGCCAGTGAAGGCTGCAGTGGTGTGCTCCTGGGTGCAAAATACTTTTATCTGTGTGTCCTGTCCTTTTCCTTCCCTCCCTTCAGTTGTAGCAGGTGCCCTTACTGATCAGGGGACTCTCAAGAGCTGAGGAAGAAAGATCTAAGGTACAGCTTGGTTTTTCAAAGCCTGACAGCCACCTTTTCATGCCACACGGATGACAAAGGAATAATGTTCACATCTGCTTCCCCGCATCTGAACTTTGAGAGATAAGGAAGCTCCCCAATGGAACTTTTTCTTCTGTGGCACTCACCACTTTCTATCCGGTATTATGGTCATTTATATGCAATTCATCTCTCCTACTAGACTGTACACTCGTGGAGGGTAGAGTATATTCTTATTTATGTTTGTATCTTCTTCCTGCTGCTCTGGCACCTAATACAGTGCCTTGCACACAGAAACAATAACTGATTGTTGAATAACGAATAAATCTGACATAGAAGGGGGATGGACTTAGGAAGTAGACAGTTTGGGTTCAGATTTTCAAGCCCTGCATCTTCCAGATAAAGTTATTAACCTTTTCAAGCCTCAGTTTCTTCATATGCAAATTAAAGATGATACTAACGAGAAAAAAAAAGTAAATCTGATTGTGTTGTTCTATTGCTCTTTCAGCTTGAAGTCTTAACTGATGTCCTTTACGTCAGAGAAGTCAGAAGTAATGGAGCAACATAATCAAAGTCTACCGTCTGTTTTTGAGGCAGTCACATTATGGAATGTTCTAAGACATGCTAGGTTAGGAAAGGAAACAGCTGTATTTGGTGCACTTGAGACTTGTGAACTTTACTCACAAGTAATATTTTGTCAGTAATTGTGATAAGAATTATTATGTACCAGGTATAATTAATTATTCTCAAATGTAAATAAAATTGTTCTAGTTTATGGAAACAGGCAGCAAGACAGAGAAGGGAAATCTGAAACTCTATGCTTATTATCTAGATTGGTGCCACCTGAATGTATGTACTTCAGGCCAAATTTACTATTTTGCAATGCAGTTTAACAAAACTTGAAATATTCTTGGTGTAGTGACACTACAGTGAATACAGTCATTCAGAGAATGGGCTCTTATGCCTTTGTGAGAACTTGTCAGTGAAGCCTTTTGGTTTTAAGCCATATTTACCACAAAAATTCTAAGATAGTAGTCAAACTGTTTTGCTATAAATATAGTCTGAGGACTGAGAGGCATTCAGAGTCTTAGGGATTAGCATTGTGAACTTCAGTAACCACACTAATGATTACCTTTAGGACATAGATGTTAAAGGGATTGATCACTAAGTTGGTACTGAGCTCAAATTCTCTTCAGAATAAATTCTTTGATAAAAGCTGTTTTTGCTTTCAATTGCTTCCCTCTGAAGCTGGGTGAGGGAGTGAGTGGGTGGGCAGTCCAGATTAGTAGCTGAGAGTTCAGAGGTTTGACTGTGGCTTCCCTGCTGTGTATCTGGTTTGCTGCTTCCATTTACGGAGCAATCTTGGTTTCATCTGTATTAGTTCCTATTCAACATTAGTGCCTAGTCAAAAAGTGAGTCAGCTTAACAAAAACTGAATTTGCTGTTCTCCAGCAGAGCACCTTGTGTGTAGAGGTTGAGAGGACTAGTAAGGTGCCAAGTTACACCCTACTACACCTCTCTCCAGCCATGTCTCGTATTCTTGGTTCACTTTTAAACACCCTGTGTTTTATCAGTCCCCACTTTGTTACTGACCCAGGGGACGTAGTTAATCTTAAATATGATATTTTAAGTACCACATACTCTCAGGATAAGAGACTGGCACTTGAACAAGAAGGAGCTTGCATCCTTCGTGGGTTTTCACAGCTCAGTTCATTCAAATTGATAACTGTGAAGGAGAGGATATAACAGGAAATCAAGTTATAGAGTCTGATCTTATCACTTGATCTGATCAGCAGCCTATTTCACAGACTGGATGCAAACCAGGTGAGGGCTGAACTCGACAGCCCAATTAAAAGCAAGTTTGCTGCCACTGCGTCTAATTTCTAAGAGACCTGCAGGGCAAGGCTAGTCTTCTGGTGTAAATCTATATAAAACACTAACTTTTGGGAAGACAGTAATAGGACTAGTCCACATTAATTGGTAATTTTCTATTTTACCAGCTACAGTAATCAAACATAAGGGCATTGTCCACAACCTACTACCTTCCCTCCCTCACCTATTTTGAAGCCAGTACCAGACATTACATATATAAGGTTCTTAACACACACACACAGTCCCAATATCATACATAAGTTGGTAACTACTTAGTACTAAATAGCCAAGTGGTACTCCGATTTGCCCCACTGGCTCAAGTTTTACAATTTGTTCACATCAGGATCCACCAAAGATTTGTACATTTCACTTGATTAGTCTCTCTTAGATCATACTTGAATGGTCTAGCAGTTTTCCCTACTTTCTTCAATTTAAGCTGAATTTGGCAATAAACAGTTCATGATCTGAGCCACAGTCAGCTACTGGTCTTGTTTTTGTTGACTGTATAGAGCTTCTCCATCTTTGGCTGCAAAGAATATAATCAATCTGATTTCAGTGTTGACCATCTGGTGATGTCCATGTGTAGAGTCTTGTGTTGTTGGAAGAGGATGTTTGCTATGACCAGTGCATTTTCTTGGCAAAACTCTATTAGCCTTTGCCCTGTTTCATTCCGCATTCCAAGGCCAAATTTGCCTGTTACTCCAGGTGTTTTCTTGACTTCCTACTTTTACATTCCAGTCCCCTATAATGAAAAGGACATCTTTTGGCGGTGTTAGTTCTAAAAGATCTTGTAGGTCTTCATAAAACCATTCAACTTCAGTTTCTTCAGCATTACTGGTTGGGCATAGACTTGGATAACTGTGATATTGAATGGTTTGCCTTGGAGATGAACAGAGATCATTCTGTCGATTTTGAGATTGCATCCAAGTACTGCATTTTGGACTCTCTTGTTGACCATGATGGCTACTCCATTTCTTCTGAGGGATTCCTGCCCTCAGTAGTAGATATAATGGTCATCTGAGTTAAATTCACCCATTCCAGGCCATTTTAGTTCGCTGATTCCTAGAATGTCGACGTTCACCCTTGCCATCTCTTGTTCGACCACTTCCAATTTGCCTTGACATTCCAGGTTCCTATGCAATACTGCTCTTTACAGCATCGGATCTTGCTTCTATCACCAGTCACATCCACAACTGGGTATTGTCTTTGCTTTGGCTCCATCCCTTCATTCTTTCTGGAGTTATTTCTCCACTGATCTCCAGTAGCATATTGGGCACCTAATGACCTGGGGAGTTCCTCTTTTGGTATCCTATCATTTTGCCTCCTCATTGCCAAATTCAGACTTAAATTGAAGAAAGTAGGGGAAACCGCTAGACCATTCAAGTATGACCTAAATCAAATCCCTTATGATTATACAGTGGAAGTGAGAAATAGATTTAAGGGTCTAGATCTGATAGATAAAGTGCCTGATGAATTATGGAATGAGGTTCGTGACATTGTACAGGAGATAGGGATCAAGACCATCCCCATGGAAAAGAAATGCAAAAAGGCAAAATGGCTGTCTGGGGAGGCCTTACAAATAGCTGTGAAAAGAAGAGAAGCAAAAAGCAAAGGAGAAAAGGAAAGATATAAGCATCTGAATGCAGAGTTCCAAAGAATAGCAAGAAGAGATAAGAAAGCCTTCTTCAGAACTCCTTTTCCTATTTGGAACCAGTTTGTTGTTCCATGTCCAGTTCTAACTGTTGCTTCCTGACCTGCATATAGGTTTCTCAAGAGGCAGGTCAGATGGTCTGGTATTCTCATCTCTTTCAGAATTTTCCACAGTTGATTGTGATCCACACAGTCAAAGGCTTTAGCATAGTCAATAAAGCAGAAAGAGATGTTTTTCTGGAACTCTCTTGCTTTTTCCATGATCCAGCGGATGTTGGCGATTTGATCTCTGGTTCCTTTGCCTTTTCTGAAACCAGCTTGAACATCTGGAAGTTCATGGTTCGTGTATTGGTGAAGTCTGGCTTGGAGAATTTTGAGCATTACTTTACTCATGAACTATGGACTGAGGTTTGTGACATTGTACAGGAGACAGGGATCAAGACCACCCCCATGGAAAAGAAATGCAAAAAAGCAAAATAGCTGTCTGGGGAGGCCTTACAAATAGCTGTGAAAAGAAGAGATGCGAAAAGCAAAGGAGAAAAGCAAAGATATAAGCATCTGAATGCAGAGTTCCAAAGAATAGCAAGAAGAGATAAGAAAGCCTTCTTCAGTGATCAATGTAAAGAAATGGAGGAAAAGAACAGAATGGGAAAGACTAGAGATCTCTTCAAGAAAATTAGAGATACCAAGGGAACATTTCATGCAAAGATGTGCTCGATAAAGGACAGAAATGGTATGGGCCTAACAGAAGCAGAAGATATTAAGAACAGGTGGCAAGAATACACAGAACTGTACAAAAAAGATCTTCATGACCAAGATAATCACGATGGTGTGATCGTTCACCTAGAGCCAGACATCCTGGAATGTGAAGTCAAGTGGGCCTTAGAAAGCATCACTACGAACAAAGCTAGTGAAGGTGGTGGAATTCTAGTTGAGCTCTTTCAAATCCTGAAAGATGATGCTGTGAAAGTGCTGCACTCAATATGCCAGCAAATGTGGAAAACTCAGCAGTGGCCACAGGACTGGAAAAGGTCAGTTTTCATTCCAATTCCAAAGAAAGGCAATGTATGGGCCTAACAGAAGCAGAAGATATTAAGAACAGGTGGCAAGAATACACAGAACTGTACAAAAAAGATCTTCATGACCAAGATAATCACGATGGTGTGATCGTTCACCTAGAGCCAGACATCCTGGAATGTGAAGTCAAGTGGGCCTTAGAAAGCATCACTACGAACAAAGCTAGTGAAGGTGGTGGAATTCTAGTTGAGCTCTTTCAAATCCTGAAAGATGATGCTGTGAAAGTGCTGCACTCAATATGCCAGCAAATGTGGAAAACTCAGCAGTGGCCACAGGACTGGAAAAGGTCAGTTTTCATTCCAATTCCAAAGAAAGGCAATGCCAAAGAATGCTCAAATTACCGCACAATTGCACTCATCTCACATGCTAGTAAAGAAATGCTCAAAATTCTCCAAGCCAGGCTTCAGCAATACGAACTGAGAACCCATTGTTTAATGCACCCCAAGTTGGCTCCTCTGTATCTCTGCCTTCCTTTCCCGTTCTGGGTTCACCTCCCAGATCAACAGTTTGCTCTCTCAGCCTCATGTCAGTTTCTGCTTCTGGGAGAACCCAACAAAGTAATTTTCTTCTATTTGAAAAAATATTTTTCTAGAAGACAATATTTTCCTCACTAGAAAAAAATAAATAAGCATTTTTAAATTACTGTTTAATAAGTAAAGCATATTTTAAAATCAGCAGCAGCATCACCTGGGAGCTTGTTAGAATTGCAGACTTGGACCTCCCTTGTGGTACAGTGGATAAGAATCCGCCTGCCAGCGTAGAGGACACAGGTTCATTCCCTGGTGCAGGAAGACCCCACTTGCCGCGGAGCAGTTAAGCCTGGCGCCACAACTACTGAAGCCCTTGCACCCTACAGTCTGTGTTCCACTAGAAGAGAAGTCACTTCAATGAGAAGCTCATCCACCGAAATGAAGAGTAACCCCCCTGCTTGCTGCAACTAGAGAAGGCCTGAGGGCAGAAACACAACCAAAAATAAAAATACATTAAAAAAAGAGAAAAGAAAGAAATGTTGCAGATTCTCAGTGCCTGCCACCCGCCACCCGCTAGCCCAGCTGCCCAGAACCGAACTCTGTATTTGAATGCGATTGCTAGGTGATGTGTGTGGAGTGGTCGATTTCATAAGAGGACGTTTGAGGATGCAAACTGTGGTCAGGCAGCGTGCCTGATGTGTAAAATCTTGTCTCAGTGCAAAGCTGGTTCTCTGGTGAGACCCACATTGGCAAAGGGATATAAGCCTTTGTTTCTGTTTTTAAAGAACAGTGTCACAGTTTTCAGGACAATCAAAGGATCATTTAGCAGGGTACTGCCTGCAAAGTTGTAGCTAGTTGGGAAGGCCACAGGCTGACAATTCGTTTAATTGCCTGTGAGCTCCCATTGGACAGCAGTCAGAATGAGGGATCACATTCTTAACCTGACTACTTACTATCTCATAACTGGCAGCAACTTGCAGCTACACATCTAAGCTGAAAAGTGAAGTTTCTCAGTCATGTCCAACTCTTTGTGACCCCATGGACTGTAGCCCACCAGGCTCCTCCATCCATAGGATTTTCTAGGCTGAGTACTGGAGTTGGTTGCCATTTCCTTCTCCAGGGGATCTTCCCAATCCAGGGACTGAACCTGGGTCTCCCGCATTTCGGGCAGACGATTTACCGTCTGAGCCACCAGGGAATCCAGACTGAGGACTAGTCACGTTAGGGGAAGCATGCTGATTGAAACCACCTACCCTGGCCAGGCACCATACTAACCATTTGCATGAGCTGTTTTACGACAGGAGGTCCTGGTAAGGAACATGGAACTAATAAGCCACCACCAACCGGAAGAGTTTTCTGATGTCTCCAAAAGGAGACATCACATGTGCGACTACCTCCCAGAATCCTCCTCTCTGGCATCCATCTTGGCTGAACAAGGCATGCACCACCAGGAAGGACTCTGAGTCAGAATAATTGGCTAAAGACAACCCAGAAGCTAATCCCATCACCATAAAACCCGAGACTGTGAGCCATGTGGCAGAGGAGTCCTCCTGGGTTCCCTGTCTCTCCTGCTCTCCACCCAGAGCGCCCCATTCCCAGCAAAGTCTCTTGCTTTATCAGCACGTGTCTCCTCGGACAATTCATTTCTGAGTGTTCGGCAAGAGCCCAGTTTCAGGCCCTGGAAGAGGCTCCCCTTCCTGCAACAGCCATAGAAGGAACATGCTCCATAATGGGGGAAAGTGGCAGAAACAGTGGCTAAAAGGAAAGCAAAGCAAAAACATCCTCAAATATCATTTATTTAGCACTGTGCAAATTGCCATGAGCTTCACATAGTGTAATGAATTATGGATTCTGTTTAGCTGTTAGCACAGAGACCCTGACTACAGTTGCTTATACCAACTACAGTGTTTTTTGTTTTTTTTTTTTTTACTTAGATAAAAAGTCTACTGGTAGCTAACCCAGGGACATCCACAAATTAATCAGTGACTTCCTCCTTTCTGCTCTACCATCCTTGGCATATAGCTTCCTTCCTTAAGATTACCTCATGGTCAAAGATGGCTGCTGCTACTCTTGCAATCTTGTTTGTATTCCAGATAGAAGGAAGGAGGAAGTGGCAAGAGGGCAAGCTAAGTCAGTTTCCTCTAAATAGCTTTCCTGGAAGCCCCACCCAATGACTTCCTCTTATTTCATCATCCTCTTAGTTGCAAGGGATGCTGGGAAATGTAGTTCTTAAGATGGGCACCTTGAGTTCCCAAAGGTGCCAACCTTTATTTTCCTCAAGGCCAAATGGGCACCTTCTGTTTCCGGTATGGTCATTTGGTTGCCATCTTTTTTCCCTCCACTGGCCTGGAGGACATGATAGTCCTTGCTAAATTCACCCAAAAAGGCTTCAGTGATGGCCAATAAAGCCTGTTCTTCTTGAACACAATGTCTCTGATGAAAAAAGCTCTCCTCCAAAATAAAATGGCCTTCAACATTGTTGTGCCTCAAAAGAAGCCATTTGAACCATTATCCCAATAAGATGTGTGTTCATATCTAAGGAAAAAAAAAAGGGGGGGCACCTTGCCCACTTGAATAAAATTTAGGCTCTGTTAGCAAAGAATAACTGTGAAATGGTAATTGGGCAGAGAGCTAGCAGACTGTGTTATGTATGCATATCCCATTCTATATTCAGTTTTGAGAGATCCTTATTGAAACCCATCAGTTCGCCCATGGGGCCTGACAATGGTCCTAAACTTTATTCTGTATAAAAGACACAAAATAATTGCTTTTATTTAAATGTGCTTGCTGATTTGTATGCTGTTAAATGTTAAATAAAAGATACTTTTTTATCTTGCTATTAGTATTCCTTTTTTGTGCTCAGAATATTATTTGACTTTTCTTATGTTTTTTGACTCAGGTCCTCGAGTCTAACTTTGACCTTTCTGGCAGTAATTAATCCATGAGACGACTTTTGCTGCTCACTGTGATGAATGCAGGCATTATATAGTGTAAGAAGCTATTAGTATCCTATTCTCTTGACATTTCTGATTGTTCGGTAGTCAAAACACGTGAGGAAAAAGATGGACTGCTGCTGCAGTTTTAGTTTAACCATGTTAACAGTCTCGGAATGTAGAAAGCCTTATGCAAAACACAGAGGCTTTATTCTATTTTTAATATTTTTGGCAGTGAGGCTTTGGGATCTTAGTTTCCCAACCAGGGATTGAACCCAAGTCCTTAGCGGTGAAAGCACGGAGTCCTAACCACTGGACTGCCAAGGAATTCCCAAAACTCAGAAGATTTAAAAGATTTGCCTATTTAAAAATATTTGCAACACATGAAAAGTAGAAAAGCATAGACAAAATAAAAAAAGCCGCGAACAAACTGGGAAATTGGGCTAATCAAAGTACAACTACAAAGGGACACCATTTTTTCACTTATTTGATAAGCAAAGTGGAACATTTTTTATAATGCTATAGATAGTACTATAGAAACAGCACAAATATACTATGGAGGGCAGTGCCAACTACTCTACTTTTTCAAAGGGCATTTTTGAAGTTTCTTATAAATTTTTAAATTCATACACCTTTGACCTCAAAATGATATTTCTGAAGATATATATTTACATAGACATATGCATACACACATGGAAGGATGTTTCCTGCAGCATTATTTACAATAGCTAAAGACTGTCACAATCTCAGTCTCCAACATTAGGAAACCTGTTAAAAATTGTAATAACAAAACCAGCGAATACAGAAAAATACACTGCTTTCACCAAGTGATTTTATTTAGAAAATTTATACAAAGAAAGTAGTTGAATGAGTGTGCTGAGTAAATGTTAGTTTGAAAACACCAAAAATGTATATGTCCTTTGCAGAGAACTGTTACATGTATTACCATGTGATGCTATGAGAATGTCAATAAGAGGAATGAGGTGACTGTATTGAGAGAAGAGGTCCAAGATACAAAATGGGAAACAAAAGACAGGTTTCACAAGTTGCAAAATATAACTTTTATATCAAAAAGTTTCTGTATACATACTTCAAAATCTGGGTGTTAAAAATGAAAATATACATTAATCTATATTTTCTTGAGCCACCCAGTTCTAAATATTACTTTTTTTTTTGTCCTTGCCATGTGCTTTGGGTGGATCTCAGTTCCCCACGGAGGGATGGAACCCAGGGCCCTGGCAGTGAAAGCACCAAGTCTTAGCTACTGAACCACCAGGGAATTCCTTGTAGGTATTAGTTCATTAAATGTATGTGAAGGTACCGGATCTTAGTTGAAAGATGTCACATTCTTTGTGGCTCACACAGCCTCCTAATAGCAAGGATTGAGGCTAATCCAGGAGCATTCTTCCAGGCCCCTTGAGTGCTGGTTTTTGTTGAGTAATTTCGTGTGTTGGGATCATGGACTCAGTACTTTCCCCACTTATTATCCTTTAATCCTGAGACTTTCTTACCTAACCCTTTTTTCTTAACCCTACGATTTTCTGAGATCATCGCCATTTATCATGCTCAAAGAGACTTAATTCTCCCAAGGATACTCAGCTAGGAAGTGCCTGTACAATTGTTTAGAAAACCAAATGAGATGGCACCATCTCACCATCATCAGACAGAGAAAATGATTCAAGTTAAACCAGATCATTCCCGGTTCATGGAGCCCTTTCCACCTCTGCGCCTCTGAAGCTATGGGTCCCCCTCCCCCGCCCTCGCTCCTCTGAGGGGCCTCTCCCTTCCAAGCCTTGCCTGTGCTACATGGCTTGGCTAAAAATGCTCCAA
>SJXQ01001270.1:116000-154810 GCA_006408695.1 Aepyceros melampus
CCCCCCCCCCCCCAAAATACGTGCTTGAATATTCTTGCCCATTGCACTATCAGTAACAGTGGGTTTAGATTTTGTGTATTACTCGATTTTTGAAGATTTGGAAATTTGGGTTTGATTTTTGGCAAGGTTTCTGTGGAAAAAGGAATTTGAGTTAATCTTAGTAAAAATGTAATTAAATGCTTTTAAACGGCTAGAAACTGCTGATAATTGCAATAGAGCTTTGTGCATTTCAGAATTATCAAAATAGGTTGAAACAGGCTGTGGAGCAGACTTGATTCAGATTTTCTTGTGTAAGAATGAGCAAATTAAGATAGTACTCTTTAGGGGAAAATGTCCTTTATTTTGGATTTCCTGGGTTTATCTTGCAGTTTTTTGGGATGGTAATTTGAGAATGTAAGATTAAACTGGTGAATGGAATGTTAATTTTAGGGAATAAAGAACTAATAGTGCAGGCTTACTGAGAAAAGGGAAATGATTAAATGGTGTCCCAGTGGTCAACTTTGATTTTATGTAGCTGATTTGCTTAAAATTTGACTTTTAGCAAATAGCAAACTATCTGAGGGTGTTGAACATTCTCTGGAATTGCTCTAGGTTTCACCCAAACAGGAAATTTTGAAATAATACTTGGAGCTCATTTCTTGGAAAATTGCAGTTTCTGAAAGTATAATTTACATACAGTAAAGATCATTCTTTTAAGATGTATAAGTTGAATTTGACAGCCACTTTATTAGTAAATAGGATATATCTGTCTCCTCATCCTTGCCCCTGGCAAGTATGATTTGGTTGTTGTATGTATGGTTTTTGCGTTTCTTTAATTTAGCAAATAGAACCGTATAGTGTGGGGCCTTCTGTGACTGGCTTCTTCAGAACACTTTCCATGTTTCTGAGATGCTCCATTGAGTTCATATTGTTGATATTAACAAACCGTTCAGTGCCTCCCCCCTCTTCCTGACTAGTGTTCTGTTGTGTGGAGGTGTCACAGTGTATCCACTCAGTTTTAGCAGTTATTTTTTAGTTTAAGTCTTTTTATGTGCCAGGCTCTTTGACTAGGGCATACACAGATAATGAATGTTCTATGACTTTGGTGCTGTTGGTGTGTTCCTGGAATGTATCTCCTTAGGACCATAGCTGGCAGTTTTCTTTAGTGTTAATTCTTCATATAAAAAAAATGGACTCAGAAGCTGAACTCTGAAATAATCTCTAATTTACTTGGTTGGAAAATGCTTCTTAGCAGTGTTTTTCTTTGTTCAGAAAACTTGATGAAAGACATTGAATTCCTTTTTAAACAAACATAAAATTCTTGCATTATTGCATATGCTAGCCTTAGTTTTATTTTTTATCCTATTTCTGTAAAATGAAGTACATCCCCTTTTACCACCTTTTACCTGAGGAGTGGTTAATTGTGTTTTGTGGAATTTGATTGTGTAGCAGTATTCTTTGTTTAGCTGATCGAAGGAAAGTGTGGATGAGCTCTGCAGATCCTCACATTCTTCCTCCTTTTCAGGGTGTGGTCTTCAGAGAAGAAGAATGCAGCTATATTAATAATTGAGCACTTTAAATAGAATCAATAAAATTAGCAAGGTAGTGTCACAGTACATGCAGCTGTAAGTAGTGGTAAATTTAGTCACAGTTCTGATTCAGTATCTAAATGTAATTTCCATGAGGGGGGTGGGTGGGGAGATGGTTTTGAGGGATCCCTGTAAATGGACAGTGCTCTTGTACTTTGTATGATTAAGCACTTATCTTACAAGCTAAAAATGGCTCATTTTGCCTCACCCAGCCTGTGGAGAGGTTGGCACTTATACTAGCTTTTGGTAACAGCTACAGTGAGTGCTTAGGAAAGTCAGAATGAGGTAAAAGTCTAGCAGAGGGCCCCTTTTGATTGCCTTGGGGTTTTGAAACATGGAACGTTCAGTTGGTTTGGTTACATGTGGCTGGAGACGTGGAGTGAGTTGGGGCATCCTCAGTGTGGACAGAACTCAGTGAAATGGAGTGTGTGGCTTCTTCCCACATCATGTACTAAGTTGGGTCAGACATGGACATCTTGGAAGGATGAAAAGGGAAGAACATTCTGATGACTGGTGGTGGTTTTTACTTTGACTTGGTAAATTTAAAGGAAGTGCTGTTTGTTGAATATTCAGTGGGGTTGTGTCCATGGCTTAGTACATTTTTTTTTTTTTTTGATACCTACAACTAAAAGGGAATGAAGTTATTACGGTTAATTTAATCCAGGTTGATGCTTACCTGAGAACTGTTTGGTCAAGCCTGTTTGCCTCTTAAATCCACCTCCTGTTTCCTTGGCTGACTGGTTTCGATCTCTCTCCTGACTCATTAGTTTGAAATTGCTTCTACTGTTAGTAGAGGCTGACGGTAGTGGCCATCTCCTGGAGGACGGAGTTGTCTGTGGAGCCTCCTGGTCATCGGAGGTGGGCACTGCCCTCCGCTGGCTCTGCGGCAGCCACCTGCGAGCCGGTGCTTGCCTGCACCGCCTCTCACCCTTCTCTCTCTCTCATTGCTCTCAGCTTTGTCATGTTTTTTCTGATTTTTGTCTTATGTTAAGCTGTCCACATTTTAAAACTGTGTCTGAAACTTGAGTTGCATACTGTTTTCTACCATATATGTTGAGATCTTAAGATATTGTTTATATTAAAGAGGTTTGTGGTTTTCTCCTTGCACAGCTTTTGTCCTCAAGGTGTGAATCTAGCGGCACTTGCAGAAGGCCAGGACATCGTTATCATGGAGTCTTCCCCATGATGCCTCTAGTTCAGAGTTTAGACTGTTCTTTCTACTTAGTTGTATGACCCTGGAGACAGATAATGGAACAAAAACTATTTGACTATAATGTGCCTTCATTTTCTCACCTGAAAATAGATTTAAGTACCTACAACTTAGCAACCAAGCTCTTATTATGGCATGTGGTGAGCTTCCAAGCGAGGACTGTGTTGGTGGTCACAGACTATGTGTTGGTCCTGTTGTTCAGATAATGTTTCTGGCTGTGGGCTGTGCTTAACAGGAAGGGAAGAAATTTCCTTCTGTTGGAATAACTTTTGTGGCATGTCTTCACCTTCCCTAAAAGGGCTAAATGTAAATAGAATTGACAGGGGAGAAAAACGGTTGGATGCCTTTTAAAATCCTTAGTTTTGAGACATCTTGATGCCAGATCCTCTATGGTATGTTGTTCTCACTTCAGTGTGACCCTCTTGGGTTTGTATGTGAACTAAAGTGAACAGAACGTACTAAAAATTTGGATGAGGGGTGTTTAAATAACCGGTCAGAGAAAGTATAATCTACCTGCAGGCAGATACTGAAGTTTGAGCTTATGTTTTGACCTTGGAGTTGGTTTGTAACTCTCCTGCTACAGAAAACCATTGCGTTTTGAGACTGTTGGGGCTTCCCCGGTGGCCCAGATGGTAAAGAGTGCCTGCAATGTGGGAGACCTGGGTTTGATCCCTGGGTCAGGAAGATCCCCTGGAGAAGGAAATGGCAACCCACTCCAGTATTCTGGCCTGGAGGAGCCCGCCAGACTACAGTCCATGGGATTGCAAAGAATCTGACAGGCCTGAGTGACTTCACTTTTACTTTGAGAATGTTCAAAACATCTTAGTATGGATTAAGATTGAATACCCAGAGTCTCATTAAGCAGCAGCCTTATTAGCATTATTGCTTATCTGTGAAGTTTTACAGAAGACAAAATCAGTTTCTTATGTGTATTTTCTCTGTAAGAGAAGATTTGGCTGCAGAGACCAGAAAAGTCAGGCTGGACACGGATTGGCTGCTCTCTAGCTTGAAGCCTGAGGGTGGGGTTGACTGAACCCAGGGGCTCAGGCCTCCCTGCTTTGCAGCGCTTCTCCTCCCATGTGTGGGCCTGCCCCTCTGGGCTTTGTCATTAGACTAGTTTCAGTACATTAGCCCCTGGAGAAGGAAACGGCAACCCACTCCGGTATTCTGGCCTGAAAAATCACACGGTAGAATAGCCACAGTTTTGGGGTTGTACAGATTTGAGACTAAACCAAACATTTCATCATTTGAGCAAATGTGGAGGAAGCTTTCCCCAGAGCTAGCCAGAGACTTGGAATACCTTTAGGAGAGGAGGACACAGACTGGATGGCAGGCAGGGGGACTGCTCGCATCCTCTCTCAGTCCTGTGGTTCATGCTAGGCGAGGATTTTTAAGTCAGTGCATAAGTTACCTAGAAGTTGGTGTTTATTTTGGATACTATGTTACAGAATGTATAGAAACTACTTCCTTAAAACAATTGAAAAACTTTCTTTTGACATGACTCATAAATTATTTCTAATGAAACATGTTATTTATATTTATTTGTATATATATATTTTTTCCTAGAGCAGAGTAGTTATTGCAGATTTAATTCTAAGTTCAAATGTTTGTAGTTGTTAGTATTCCTTGGAAATGCACTTTGGTCTATCTGATTTTCTGGTTTGTAGGTCCCCTAAAGAAATGAAAGATAGCTTCTCTGTTGTTGAGGAAGAAATCTATTGTAGAAAGAGCTTTCGCTGTTTAACTTTGGGCAAGGCCCTTTGAGCCTCAGTTCCAATTCCTTATTTATAAAATTGGGATATCTGCTTTGGTTAACTCATACATGAAATCTGATTATGTCTTGTTTCATGTAACAAAGTTTTGCATTTGGTCTTCGTCTCAGAAATCATGGATCCTTTGCCTGCTATCCCTTGCCAGTGGTGGCAAAATGAGACTAATAAAAATTCTTTGAGTTCAATGTCAGCTACTTACGTGGTTGTTCCAGTCAGTAAGTTGTGTCCGACTCTTTCCAACCCCAGGGACGGTAGCATGCCAGGCTTCCTTCTCTTCTACTATCACTTTAGCTATTACTTTAGCGACTTAATACAAAAACTTTTTTTTTCAATACGAAGCAAAGATGTCTACTGTTTCTTGCATGAATCAGTTTAAGTAAGGAAATGAATGTGTTGTGATTAGAGGTTAGATTGACATTTTGATGCCCTTGGGCTTTTCCTAACCTTCACTCTTGCGGCTGTTTGCTGCAGTGGCTTTGGCATCAGTAAAATAGTGTTGGACACAAGACTCCCACAGCTTTCTGTGCTCTGCACTTCCAGAACTTAGTGGTCTAGTTGACCAGTTCAGATACATTCAAAGCAGTCTTTGGCCAAGAGCTTTCTGGAGGCCATCTTTGAGTGTTTATTATCCTACCAGACCCTAAAGTAACCTGTGATTAAAAGTCTAGTTATTCTTAAGATTCTCCAATAAGCATTTTATCTCTCTTGCTTAGTTCAGAATGTGATAGGAAGGTTTCATTTTCAACCAAGTAACTCTTCAAAATTCTTCAACATTTGTTCAGTTCTAAGTCTTGTCTGACTGTTCCATCCTATGGACTGCAAGAATCCAGGCTCCTCTCTCCTCCCACTATTCTTGAACTCTGTGCAGATTCGTGTCCATTGAGTCAGTGATGCCATCCAACCATCTCACCTCTGCTGTCCTCTTCTCACCTTTTGCCTTCAATCTTTCCCAGCATCGGGGTCTTTTCCAATGAGTTGGCTCTTTGCATTAGGTGACCAAAGTATCGTAGCTTCAACATCAGTCCTTCCAACGAATATTCAGGGTTGATTTCTGTTAGTACTGACTGGTTTGATCTCCTTGCAGTCCACAGGACTCTCAAGTGTCTTCACCAGCACCACAGTTTGAATTCTTTAACGCTCAGCCTTCCTTATGGTGTTAAAGAACTGTAAAGAACTATAGTGTCAGCATGATATTCTTGGTTTAAGGAAATGACGGAGATTGGGTTAATTTACATGGCAGTGTTTGGCTTTGGCTTTCAGGATATGCTGTAATGGTGTAAGAGCAAATTTATGCCCAGACAATGCAAAAGCATGTCCCTGAAGACATTAATGTTCAGTCTGCTTTTCTCCTCCTGTACCTCTTAGTCTGTAAGAGTCTGCTTTCAAAGTGCTTAGTGTGTTCTTGGTTGGTTCTGATATTGAAACTTAGGCAAAACTTTTGAAGATGGAACATTTGGTCAGTATTTTAAGAGGTTCACAGCTTGTTGCATAACTGCTTTTAAAACCATGAATATTGAGTTTTCCAGCTTTGTTCAGCTCTGTGAGTAAAGCATCAGCCCTTTGCAGATCTGACTTTTGGGATTCCTCATGTGTTCAAATCAAAGCAAATCACAGCTCTTTATTCCCAGGATTGCCAGGGTTTTGTTTTCTTTTTCTTAAGCCGCCTCACCTGGTTCCTTCCTTTGGCTCTTGAGTTTTGTATCAGGTTCAGCCTTGCTGTCTGTTTTGTCAGGTGTACCTTTACATGCCTGGTTCATCTTACTTTGTACTGTCCGTGCTTGCTTCAGACTTGTTTCTTGTACCCCTTTCATGCTTTCAACTTTTTCCCTGTGTATTTCCAGTTCTGGGCTTACCTCCATTTGGTTCTCGAAAAATTAAAATTTCTCAGGTCATTCTTTGCTGAAACAGAAACTTCTCTGGTTAAGAGCTTGATTACAACGATGCTCTCAGGTAGGGCAGGTTTGTAGAAACCTGCTTTCTTGTAGATGCATCACACTGGACAGCTACCCTCATTTTTGTGGTCTCATGGGGTGGGGTTAGTTTACTCCATAACTTAATTTCTCTTAAAAGTCACTTAGGGTCTACACCCTGCAGCCTTACAAGGTCATCTTAGAGATTATCCACCTTTTATCTAAGGTTGGCTTAATCTAAGTCTTTAAGAGATGGGAAGGCACTTATCCTCTTAAATGCTATTCACTTTTTAAATGGGGTTCATGCTTTGTTTTGTTGATAACATGAGAAATCAGAATGCATTGATTCACACTGTAACTTGGGCATACTAGTAATGAGACACTGGAGAAATCATTCAGGGGTAGCATTTATATCTGTAAAATTAGAAAGCTGTGATGGAATCTATTATTTTCTAGAGTACTCGCATGACCAACTTGTTCCGTTTTTCTTCCTAGCATCAAGAACTGATCATCTGCTAAAGAATAGGCCTTATTGTACAGTTCTGTTTGTGCTTACCCTGTTGCTTTTTTTAAAAAATATTATTTGGTTGTGCAGGGTCTTAGTTGTGGCATGTGGGATCTATCTAGTTCTCCAACCAGGGATTGAACTCCAGGCCCCTTGCATTGGGAACCCAGAGGATTAACCCCCTGGACCCCAGGGAAGTCCCCATCTCTTTTATTTATTTATTTTTCCCTCATCTCTTTTAATAATGCAAATTCAAGCAGCTTGGGAGCCTCTGTGATGTTTGGATTGTTACCTTTCTTGAGACACAGCTCTTTCTTTTATTCACTGGTTTGCTTATCCTTTCAGCATCTACTTTAGATGTAGTAGATAGAATTAAAATCAAAGCCGGGAACAGTAATAGAGGAATGATTCTGTGTGTTAAATGAGAATTCATACTTGGGGAAAGGAACCATCTTCTCTAATGTCGTTAAAGATGTATTAGTGATTTTCCTGCTAACATAACAGCTCAACTAAAAATAAATTGCAGTAACTTAAATTCCCAGGTATTTTTCTTTCAACTGTAAAGCCACTAAAGGGCAGGCATCATAGTTTTCTTTTTTTTTGTCCAGGGACAGGCCTCATCTTACTGAAAATTTGGGTTCAGTGTGTACAGGGGGCAGTATCTACCGGGAGGTGACGAGACCAGTCTGAGAGGTTTTGGGACAGGGTCTTTTGGGAATGGTTAGAAGTTACAGAAAACTGTTGGGAACTGGAAGCAGAATGAAAACATTCCTAGGGAAATGAGTGTGGCTTTTTGTTTCCACAGTGCTATTTGGTTTTGGTGACTAGTCAGTCAGTATTAGTTTTCCCTTAAATTTTTAAAATATTTGCTACGGCGTGTGTGTGTGTGTGTGCAGTCATGTCGGCTCTTTGTGACCCCTGTCCTCTGTCACGTGGGATTTCCTCTGGCTCTATCCATGGGATTTCCCAGGCCAGAATGCTGGAGTGGGTTACCATTTCCTCCTCTAGGGGATCTTCTAACTCAGGGATTGAACCCCATGTCTTTTGCATCTCCTGCATTGGCAGGTGGATTCTTGACCACTGCACCACCTGGAAGCCCTGCTCCTGCTTTTAGTGTCCAGTTCTTGATGCTGAACCTGTCAGTAGGAGGACATATCTGCAGTGACACAGTACTTGCAAGGAGAGCACAACCTGAGCGACTTGTGGCAGTGTCAGTCATCTGTTAAAGGATGTGAATGCTCCTGGGTAGAATTCCTGAAATTTCGTTTTTCTGAGATGACAATACAGCTTAGTGGTTAAGACCCACAGACTCTGGACCGAAAATTCCAGCTCTTGAATCCTGCGGTGGTCACCCAGGGCCTGTTTCCTCAGTTGCACCGAGAGGACAGTAGGGCAGGGTATTCATGTACCTTTTTTCGCAGATGAAGCTGGGCAAAGTACCAATAAACGTTTAGTGATTTACCCATTGTTAGCATTGTTAAATACCGGTGAAGGCAGTGGCACCCCACTCCAGTACTCTTGCCTGGAAAATCCATGGATGGAGGAGCCTGGTAGGCTGCAGTCCATGGGGTCGCTAACAGTTTGACCCGACTGAGCGACTTCACTTTCACTTTTTACTTTTATGCATTGGAGAAGACAGTGGCAACCCAATCCAGTGTTCTTGCCTGGAGAATCCCAGGGATGGGGGAGCCTGGTGGGCTTCCGTCGATTGGGTCACACAGAGTCGGACACGACTGAAGTGACTTAGTAGCAGCAGCAGCATTGTTAAATAAGCTAGGTTGCTTAGATTGTTAGCTTTTTAAGGAAACATTATTAAAATGGTAATAATTAGGCTGATAATTAGTCCCTCTTTTTATCTGATTTTTTTTTTTTTTTAAAAGAACAAGACAGAAGTTCCAGGATTGTGTGATGTGTTTACTGAATTTAGGCAGTTGTGATTAGATACTTAATTTTGGTGAATTTGTAAAATGGTTTTCTGTAGGAGTGAAGGTGCCTTGGCTCTACTGATGATCATGTATCTTTTCTTTTTTTCTAACAGAAAGCGTGGATACTCATCAGAGAAGTTTTGATATTGGAATTCAGATTGGCTATCAACGACGCAATAAGGATGTGTTGGCTTGGGTTAAAAAGCGCAGAAGAACTATTCGTAGAGAAGATCTGATCAGCTTCCTGTGTGGAAAGGTTCCTCCACCACGAAATTCTAGAGCTCCCCCAAGACTGACTGTAGTGTCCCTAACCGAGCTACTTCAACGGAAACTAGCTCATCTGTAGAGACTGATTTGCAACCCTTCCGGGAAGCCATAGCTCTGCATGGTAAAGCCGTTTAAACATATTTCTTTGGAAAAATGGTTAAGAGTGTGTCTGTGGACCCAATTTCACATTTAGGTTTAGATCCAGATATACTGTTTTTTGTCTATAATAGTACCTACTTGCTCTAGAAATGTTTTAAATAGAATGTAAGCTAAGAACTTATATGGGCAGTTTTTGAATGTTAGCCAGCCTATCCTAAAAACTGTTTTTGGAAGTTAGTTTGAGCTGATTGGTGTTACAATAACTGCATCTTTTGCAACATTAATTAGAATTTATTGCTTTATACTTCTGTTGTACATACTCTCTTACTCTTCTGAGTCAAAGAGGAAGTTCTTGTGTTGTAAGAATTCTGTCGCCTTTATAACTGCCTGGAGAGCCTAGTCAATGACAGGCAAGTAAGGCAGGTAACTGTCGGCGGAGTTCTCTTGGGAACTCCCTTTGTTAGCTTAGGTTATTGAGTGTGCCTGCAGAGGATGAGTTTTGATGGGCCCGAGAAGGAGAGGACAGATGTGAGAATAGTTAGGTTGACTTTCCTTACGTCTGTTGTCCGGAGAGCCTTGCTTAATAGTCAGGACTGTCAGAGGCCAAGTCCATCTCCCCAGGCCAGACCTGCTGTCAGATGGCCTTGTTGGCTGAAGGGTTTCAGTCCCACTGGAGAAGCCTGGGGAATGTAGTCGGTAGTAAGTCTGTTGTTGCTTGTTCTCTAATACAGGCTTCCAGATAGAAGTGGGAGAGGTGTTCTATAGGTCATTCAATACTGCTGTAAAAATCCAACCACAGAATAACAAGACTTGGTGTTGAAGCCAAGATGAAAACATGGATTATGCAAGTGACTACGCAGGTAGCAGTCATTAGTGAGTTAGGTCATGAGCCTTGTTAAAAGTTAACATTTCTGGACCACAGTGGAGGTCATCTAAAATAAAGTAACCTGGTAATAAGAAGTGGATATATACAAAGAGCTTCTATATCATCGAAGCTTTAATGCTTACAGAGATTCTTTTCTCTTTGGCAAGCATTGCCCCCATTCAGAACATGGACTTGGGAAAAGTGTTATTTTTCCCTGTCCTGATTGTGAGTTTATGATCAGTTAAAAAGACGAAAACATTATTGCAAGAAAGTCCATGCTGTGTGGATGCAGTACTTCAGACTGCTTGCTGTTCCTAACATAGTGGAATTTTTGAAACTCAGGCAAAGTAGAGATTGATCTGTTCTATTGAATTAAAAGTTTCACATCTTTTACCACTAAGTTTGGAAAGAATTACTAGACATGTACAGTTTGTCAGATTAATTGTAGTGCATGTTAGTATTTGATGTAGTTGTGTTCCTTAAACATTTTGATTTTCTTTGTCATCCAGTGGATATACGATTCATTCCATTTCTCTTTTAAGAGTCCTTTTTTCCCTGTATTATAGTCTTATAGAAAACAGTTTTGAGAAACATACATAAATGCCACTCTTGCTATAAAACCTTGACTGCAGTTGTACACATTGTAAGAAGGACAAGCCAGGAGCCCACCCCCCACAACTACTATATTCTCCAACTCCCATTACGTTTTCTTAAATTGAGTTTGTTCAACTTTTCTGACTTATTATTTTACTGAACTTTGGGAGTTTTAGTGATGGTGTAATTTTAGGAAGGTACTATTTAAAATTTTGATTTGTGTTTGAATTGTGAGGGTTTAAAAAAGTTTAATTTTAAAGCTATCTATCTAAAAAAATAACCTTCCACTTTGATAGACTTTGGAAGTAGTGCCAATACAGAATATATTGGATTCCTAGGGTTCATGCACTGAATTCACATAGTTAAAACGTGAAGTTGCAGTGCAGTAATAGAGCAACTTGTAAAGAGTATACAGAAACAGGTTATGGAGTTTTGTGCTCTATTGGTTTTAAAGGACATCCATGAATTGAGAATGCTAGTCTGAATTGAGTATTTTGAGTAATTTAAATGATTTCTAATAATAGGGCTTATTAACTAAATTGTAAATTGGATTAATGGCTAACTTTGTAACCTGGTGTCCTGATGATCTGATTTATTGAATAGTTTGTAAATTGAAGTCAAAACTATTCAGATATTTTGAAATATATTTGGAAATATCCTAATTAGGGTGCATGCTTGTCAGAATTTGGCTTTGCATATAATTTTCATTGCCAGATCTACCAAATGTGAGGTCAGATTGAAGTTCTTGGGGTTCTTTGGAGGGAGAGGCTACATTTATGAAGTTTTGGGGTCCTAGGGGGGAGTAGGAAAAGAATTGAGTCCAATTTTAAGTTTCCAGTCAAAGCAAACATTCTTGTAGGAGGTCATGTTTGTTTATTGTTATCCACAGATGACCTCATGTCCTCAAAAGAGAGGACAGTTACTCTTGTATTTTGTTTTAAATCAGCTTCTAAATTCTCATTTCCCCCAATGCTCCCATATATGCTTAAAATATGTTCTTTATTTGAATAAAAATGGCCAGGACACAATTGTAAAGTACTTCATGTTAGACAGTGAGGGTCTAATGATAAGGTCCTTTGATAAACACCCCTCATGACTTTAGACTTAAATATGCAATTGCAATTAAAAGTATTGGGTTGGCCATAGCTTCTTTAAATGAACCTTTTGGCCAACCCAATACATCAGTTAATAGCTATCAAACAATTCCAGTCAAAACTGTCAGCTAATGGTTACTGAAATTTAAGGAATATAATCTAGTGCTCTATTTTGGCACTTGTTTGCAGCATATGTTGTTCATTTTCTGTGTACATGATATGTCCTCATCTGGATGCTAAACTCAATGGAAATCAGAGAAATGCATATGCGTTTGCTGTGTTGATTACTCCTTTTCTTAATCATGCTTGTCTTAAAAAAAGAATATTATCTAAAATTTATTGGGAACTGGATTCATAGCTGGCACCTTGTTTTTATGTAAACAGATTGCAGATAGACCAAAGATCATCTGGATCATTTTGTGGCTCCCTGCCTGTCTTCTGATTAGCCCTCTCTTGCCATCCTTTCTCTTCTGGAAATTTTCCTTTTCTGATCTTCTCATTAGGCTTCTTTGACCTCTGACCTTTCAGTGACTTAGGGGAATAGGTTACATTCCCCTGGATTTAGCTGTTAGCTACCTCCTGCAATCCCTTTAAGAGATTTTTAGTCTTAATTTCTAAAATTTGTCCTTACAGTTTAGATCTCTCTCCAGACTGCTTAAACATGTATACCCTGTTGTGCCCTGGCCTGTATCTCCACCAGGGTATCCCCAGCTGCAGCAAAAACATGTTTTTTTTCCCTCATTTCTGCATTCAGCAGATGTGTATGTGGCAGATACTGTGTAGTCTCTAGGGAATATATGATTGAATAGGATGCTTCCTTTTCTGTTGAGGCCAGTGCACACTTGGATAATTGATTTTAATGTATTTAAGATGTTCTGGGGTCAGAAAAGAAGGTTCCACAGTGTACCATAGCGATAAGTTCAGAGAAGGCTTTTCTGGAGGAGGGGAGCCCTGGGCTCGTGGAATCATCTGCCTGTTATTGGTTCCCAGTCCTGAGTTGACCCATTCTCTGGTCCATCTTTCCTGGGACCACTGGAGTGATCTGTGATCTTGTTGCTTCACTGAAAAATAACATTCGTGTTTCCCTGTGGTCTGTATGATGAAGTTAGAACTCAGCATGGCATTGTAAGGCCCTTGTCAGTTGATGCGCTCTTGGGTCAGGTTTCTTAGCGGTATTGTGTCATCATCTGAATACCTTCATGGCTTTTTCTAAGCTTTCTCTTCTGCCTGTCGATCCCTTAGACTGATGGAATGTCTCCTCCGGGACGAAGCTTGCCTTCAGTCTCCCTGTTCTCTGGTCTTCCCTGAGCGGGGCATCTGTTCTCCTTGTCTGTAGACTGGGGCTGTGGTGGGGCAGGGGTGTGTCTCAGAGCTGCTGGCTGTGACAGAACCTGGGCTAGATATGTCTGAGCCTAACACAGGGTTCAGAGGTCTGTTAAGTCAGCAGAGCAGAGAACTTTTACGGTGAGGCTCACAGTTTCCTGGGTGACTGCAGTATGAGGGTGAGGAGAATGGAGAACAGCAGGTGTACCTTAGGACTGTTGCACAGTCAGCTCTTCACCCTGAGCAGCTGAGACTTGGAGTGGGGCCTGAGGGTGCAGAGGCACCATTAGAGCAGTGCTTTCAGTGTTAGGTCATGCCGGCGTCCTGCTGGGGAAGGGCTGGCCACATTTACCCAGGGTTATTGCTATCTTACTGAAGAAGAAAGGCTTATTTGACTGAAATTGACCAGGTCAGTAAATGTTTGAATAGATATTCCAGATCTATCTGGCTCCCAAATTCAGTTACCTCTATTTGTACTTTTAGGGTTCCTCATACCTCGCTGCTCCCGCCCCCTGGCATGTCTCTAAGCTTATTTTTCTTCCCTAAACACATTAAAACATACTTAAGTTTGGTATTTCTTCCTGGAGGTTTTCCCCATAAGTGAATCTGGGTACATAGGCTCGAAGATGAATGGCTTGTGACCTATATTTCTGGTTCGTTTTAGCAGGAAGAGTATTCAGGCTTTGTACCTAGGCTGCGTTCCCAGTATGACCTTGAGCAGGGTGACCAATCTCTCCAGGGCAGTCACCTCTGAAAAAGGTGATGTGTTTTGCTTGTAAGGCGATACATATAGAGTGAGAAGCCAAGGACAGCACCTAGTCTTTACACAGGTAAAGTGTTCTTTGCCTTGAGAGGAGAGGACTTCCGGTTAGTTCCAAGTCCTGTGAGCGCCCTGATGGTGATACTCCAAAAACAGGCCTGGAGCTTAGGTGGCCTTTGAAGGTACTTTGCCTCTCCTTTTAGCAAGGGTGGCCTTTTAAATGTGCAGTTACTCAAAAGGAAGGGATAATCTAAAATTTAGTGTTAACTACCTATTTATATTATCACTAAAATCTTGAGCTTGTTTCATGTTGGTATAAGCTGAGGAGGTTGGTGGTGGAAAGATTCTGAGCTGACTTGACTTGCCCAAGCTACTGTTGCATTTAGAAAGCCTTAGATTGAAGCATAGTCTCCTTAAGGAGTTCTGTTTGTCATTATGGGGATTAGATGAAAAAGATGCAGAGTTAGAATGGGGCCCAGATGTGGAAGAGACCTGGATGGGAGAGGATGCTGCAAGTCAGACCTCACTCATTTGCTAACTCTATTAAAAACCTTGCTCTTGCTCAGATCATCTTAGAGGTGGTCTATGTATGTTTCTAGCCCTGGTTCAGACTGTTCCATAGAAATCGGAGACACTAGGGTTTAGTTCCAAAAATCATTTTGATAACATTCTTAACTGCAGTACAGGGAACTAATCCCATTGGGCCTGGATTTGACTTTGTAAAGTTATTCAGTTCACACAGGGTGTGGTGTTAAAGAGTGGGTAACTGGTGGGGGAACCATTGCTGTCACTGGCATTTGGCTTTAAGATGCCTCCTTGCTCAAGTTCAAGTTCCTTCCATGTTGTTTAAACAACATCAGTTTAAAAAAGACAGTGGGCTACTATGTTTGTAAGTACTGAAAGGGTCTTAGGCAAGTGCAGGCAATCTGGCCTTTGATATGATGCTGGAGAATTCTCCCCCTTGCCAAAAGGGAAAGATGTTTTTAAATTTGATGTTTTTTATTTTGTTTTGAGATAATGTGTTGTGCATTTAAGAAGAAGACATAGTATTTAGTGAGGGTTGAAGTCAAGCAGCTTTAGTCTGGAAACCCTTGTGCGTGTATGCATGTGTCTGTGAGTGTGTTTGGCTGGCTGACTGTGGTGTTATGCAATTAAAATCCTTTTGTGAAAGGTGTGGTCATTTAAAAATGTAAATTGTCATTCTGTAGTCTTTCCTATTGCCCAACATTTACTGAGCACAGTAAATAGCCAGGCATTCTGATTTTCAGAGGCTAGTGATAGGGGCAGATGATACAAAGATGAATCACATAATCTCTCAAGGAGTTTCTAGCCTAATAGAATTGCATTATTAGTCAGTTTGAGGCATGTAATGCCAGGCAATCAGATTGAGGCACAGTTCCATCACTTTAGGAGTTAATAGGCTCCATGTCTGGTTCTACTTATTTGTCTAACAAAGTCTTTCTGTGGTGATCCTTAGTCTCTTAAATCATTAAGGTGCTTGACAAGATTCTTGGATCTGGAGAGACTGAGTGTAGGGCCTTAGAAGAAAAAGGCATTCGTTTGAAATCGTATTCAGGGATATAAGGTTAGGTAGACATCTTTACCTAGAAAAAAAATGTAAGGCAGATTCCTAATTTGTCATAAAATGGTTCCCTGCTTCCTCTGGTGTTTTGGAAAGCTGTGATTTTAGGCAGTATGGACCAGTAGGATTTTCTTTCTCCTTTGAGCACAGGTTCTGTTGCTTTTGTTATTTTTGTCACAATATTTGGCCTGTGTCTTCCTGGTAACCTTGAGATCTGTACATTTAAGAAGAAATTTGAGTATTGATGCTTGGTTCCTGTCTCTTTTTTCTATCACTTTTTATTTCTTCCATTGATAAAGTTAAATACATAGAAACAAACGTTGACAGTCACACAAATACTTAGGTGAAGTTCTTTTAAACTGATGGTACTGTATGAAAGAATCTTCTTGGCAGTTTCAGTTGCAGAGAATAGATTAGAACTGGCTTGTGGGGGGATTTATATCCAGTCTTTCAGAATCCCTTTTCCACCTCTTGCCCACACTCCTAGCACAATGTGTGGAACACAGTAGATTCTTAATAAATGCTTGTTGAATGTTACATTCTGCATCTTCCTGAAATAACAGAGAACTGTCAGTAGTTATTTCACAGTAAATGTTTGCAAAACTTACTTGGGAATTAAGATGTAAGAGATTAATGCACCAAAAGCAAATCTCATCTCTTAATTGCTTTAAATTGATTATTTAAAATAATCTTTGATTGAAACTTCTGAAGGCTGGAATTTTTTAATTACAGCCTTTGTTCAGACCAGCCTCTGAGAAGAAAAACAAGGCAATTAAGATAACATTAAATTTTTGATGAAAAGTTGGCATTTTCTGTTTTTTAAGATTTAGATACTAGCTACTGAAGTTTCTTGGAGATAGGGCTTAACTAAAGCTGCCCCATTAATGATACAAAACTTAAGACTTTGCAGTAAAATTTTCTTGGACACTTTTTTCATTGAGGTGAAAAAGGAGTCCATGTAGCCAGGCCTTAAAGCCAGTTTACTCACCTAGTACTTCCTTAATAATCCATTGGTAGTTGTGAAAGAAACAGTTTTAACATTTAATTTTTTTCACTAGTTTTCTGATTTAATAATACTGATTTCTTGGAAGATTTGAAAATTTCTAAAAAGTGAAAAATTCAGTATCTTACTGTCCCACTTTACAGACATAACTGCAGTTAAATGTTTGGTGCATTTTCTTCCAGTCTTTTTTTTTTCAATGTATAAATATTAAAATTATTTCATAGCTGAGATCATACTGCATATATGGTACTGTATCTTGCCTTTTTCATTTTAACGTCGTGAGCATTTTTCCCATGGCATTAAAACTGTCTGAAAAATTGAAAGCATTTTGGGCTGTCAGCTTAACTGAAAATGTTTTCTTGGTGTGACACATGTATCTTTGTAATTGGTTTGATTTAGTGTGCTTTACTTCAATAAAAGTTCAGAATTACAATTCACAGATTGGGGTGGGGAGTGGTATCTACTTCAAATTACCTAAGTCTTCCTAGTAGAATGCACTTTTCCATGCTTGAACTTCTCCCCCCTGTGCACTTAAAACATGACATTTACACACATTGCTTACCTAAAACCTCAGAATACAACTTTGTGCAAAGGGAGTGTTTCCATTTGAATAGTGCAAGTCATTTCAAATGCATGTATGCCAGCTTCTTAGGGCTTCCAGTCAGGATGTTAATCAGTTGGTCCAAGTCGTGGGGATTTCACATCCCCTTTCTGCCCGAGATGAGAGAGCTGGTGGCGCGCAGACCTGCCCGAGGGTCCTGGAGCTGCGCTGAGTGGATCCGCGGTAAACAGTGAACGGTCGGCCTTGTCTCCTCCAGGGCGAGGCGCGCAGGTGCTGCAGGAGGCTGGGCGGCCAGCGGAAAGGGTAGAGGCCGCCTCGAGGCCACTTCCAGGGCTCGGGTCGGAGGAAGGGAAGCTGGCTGGGTTCTGCGTTTGCTCTTTGTGCCTCTGTGTGACCTAACTATGTGCTGGTAAACTGGAATTACATGTAATTAATTCTGAAAACAGGATTTTCTTATGACCCTGAGCATGACTTTGGTATGAAAATTATAGTTATGTGCTTTTAACAATATGCCATGTAACCTAGATTCCTATAACCTGGACTGTAACTTTCGTTTTTGCTCCCATGGGAGCTTTCAGAGTATGATTAAATCCTCCTAATTGTTTTTTTTTTTTTTTAATCCCCACTCCTGCACTAATCATTTAAAAGGAATGCAGACACTTTTTAAAATGATTAAGTTTATCTTGTATTAAGCAATGGGGACTTTTCTGTCTAATGATACTGCTTGTTCTACTGCTTTTTGTCAACTGATACTCCCATAGCCCTTTTGAAAAAGTGTGTTTTGGTAGAAATTAAGTCGTATGCCCTTGGGCCATACAACTTAGTTTTTAGTTCTGAAGCATGTTTAGATCCTCTGTACTTGTACAGGCCTGTGATTGTTTATGTGGCTTAGCTAAGGTTTCCTAAAGCATCTCCTAGTAGCTGTCACTGGTTTATAAAATAAAATTTGGGTTGTTTAAAATACATATATTTTTGGTTGTTAATCTTAATTTTTTTGTTTGACCCTTGTGATGAAAAGTCTTCTTTTGGGGAAGATTAGTTAAGTTAAACCTTGAAAAGAATTTTCACTGCTGAGAGTAGAAAATAAAATAGGTAATGTTGCACATTGTGACTTCTGCTTTAGCTGTCAAACTAAGCCCAGGGTCATACACCCAACAGAAAAAAGATTGTGGTTTTCTGGAAGTTACTGGGGAAATTTTCAAAAGGACTGAATTGATGTTTTAAAATCTCTCTTCTTTTTTCATGGAGGATAGCAGTTGAAGCATTTGTTTGAGGTGACTCTTCACTTCTGATGGAGCATTTATGAGCCTTGAATGTTAAACATACAGCCACGTGGCTCCTACATTAACAGGAAGGTATTGCAGCGGAGTTTGTTCTTCTGGGGTCTCAAATGCTCAGGGGATCCCAAGTTTAATTACTGAAATAGCCCAGTTTATTGCCGAGGGCCTATATTTTGCAGCATAATTACCTTAGAACTTCCTGTGTTACGAAACATATGAAAAGGTGGTCTCAAGTATGTGGACACTTTTCAGTAATACGTTACGGGATGCAAGATTAGGAAAAAGGCACAGGTGTCCCCCTCAAGGGGTTTAGTCTTGATGGAGAACTTAAAAACAGAAAGACAAAAGACCAAACCCAGCAAGCTGGAAATAATTGAGTGTTACCTTCATGACAAAGACATATGAGAGAGCCACGTGGGTGTGTTTCCTGACATTGGAGAGGTGAATAAACATCAACAGCTTTGGATTTCAGAGTGAGGGGTAAGGCCTTGAAGCGTTCTGTTACGTGCCAGACACTGTTACGTTCACGAGATACAGATGAACAGGTACTGTCTGGGAAGAGAGGAGCAGTGGTACTGTGCCATGTGACATCAGCCCAGGGTGCTCCTTTCCTGTTTTACTTTATTTTAATAAAGTTGTGTGAGCTAGGGAAGAAGCAGTGTGGGTTTTTTCCCCAAAGGTGTTAGGTTTGGAGGGCCAACAGGCAGTTAGAAATATGGATGGGCCCTTGAGCTCAGGAAAAAGGTCTGTTCCTGTGGCACTGATGTGGAAAATGACTCCTGTAGGTAAGCTTCAGGGGCCAAGGCGCTTAGCTGGCTGACGTCAGCCAGACGGACAGAAGAGAAAGCCACTGAGGAAGGAGTGGGCAGGCTGAGAACAGGAAAGAGGAGAGTTTCAGAGGAGAGATAGGAGAACCGGGCAAGTCGCCCAGGATGGGAGGCGGAGGTGGGAGGGACCTGGGCTTCACGTAGTGGGGAGCAGATTGCCGAAGGCAGGTGCAGACCAGGCCGTTTTTAGGAAACGCAGATGAGTTGATGCTGGGAATGAAGGATTGAGTATTAGGATGGGATTGAAGAGAGGAGAAGGGAGAGGAGCCAGAAGACACTACGATGTAGGCCGGAACCGTAAGTTCCTGAGGCTACTTCCGAGCTGAAAGAATTGAGAGAGGAGGAGGTGGATAGAGTCAGGAATTTGGATTGTGCTTGCGTCTTGGGTCCCGGCTTTTGCTTGCTAGCTGTGTGACCTCGAGTGGCTTACTTATTAACCTTTTAACCTTGGTTTTTCATCTGCAAAAGGGAGAGGATACAGATCTCAGGGTTATTCCAAGGATGAAACGAAAAAGTGCCTGACCCAGGAAGTACTCCAATATTAGTGCATTTATTTATTTTTAATGGGCACTGGCCTTGGAAAGGCTTAGAGCCAATGAGAGATGAGTTCAGATTTCCCCTGGCTGCCAGCGGAAGGGTGAGAGGGTGCTGCTGCTGCCCGGAGGGCAGTGAGAGGACTGGTTGGTTCCTGCAGGAGAGAGTTAAGAGCAGCTTAGAAAGGGAGGTATGGGCTGCAGAGAGTACCTGGGAGGTGGTTGGGGCCTACCAAAGATGGGCGGATGTTCATGGGCTATTTGTAGAGTGACAACAGTGTCAGAGGGAATTTAAACGCTTTGGTATGGTAAGTGGAAAATGGATTCTCTGCTCCCTAATGATCAAATTTAAAGTACATTTACAGAGTAAATTAGAATGCGTCCCTAGGAAATCAACCTTTAAGCTGACCTGTTAAAGATAGGAGTCCTGTTCTTTGTGAATGTTGATTATACTAGATCTTATCAGTTCAGTCAAGCAAGGAAGAAATCCATTATGAGACTCAGATAGCCCAAGGAGGGGAGTTCTTGAGAAGGAAAATCCAGGGAAGTGAGGTTATTGAATTCAAAGCTGTGGCATGTCTCCTGGCCCCTCTCATGCCTTTCACAGGTGTATCCCGAGCATTTAGAAGCAGAACATACATTTGCCTCCTTTAACTGTTCGGGGTCTAAGGAATGAGTGTCCAACCATGCGTGCTGGAATGCTCTGGATTTAGTAACTCTTAACCTTGAATGCAAGGCAGCAGGAATTTTTATACCACCCTGCTCTCCCCGCTTCTCTGAAGGATTAGAGATGATGTTGAGTTAGGCTGTCCCGAGTACAGTCCAGACCTTGGGGTGAGCATGTAGGTTGATTTGTCCAGGGCAGAATCACTTTGTATCTGATGTCCAAGGATCATTCTTAATAGTTAGGGACCACTTTTAAAGCTCAATAGTGTATTGTTTTAGATGCTAAATTACAAAGTCACTTTATAAAGATGTCAGAGTTGAGTCCACTCAGGCCTGGAAATGCCTGCAGGCTCCCCTGTGCGCATGCGCACAGCACAGGGATCTGTTGGCAGAGAGAGGACAAGAAAGACATTCTGTTTAAAGCCTGCACCTCCTTCCTCAGCTCTTATTACAGATAGTGCTTACCTTGTAGAGTGGATGGCAGGATTTCCTGATGGATTTGTACACCTAGCAGGATGCCTGCCATGTATCATAAGCTTCCAGTAATTGGTAGTTACCTGGATTGTAAATATTGATTAGTATTACCAATGAACATCTCCTGTGTCAGAGCCAGACGATTCGTTCCTCCAGGAAAAAAAAGTCCGCTCCCCCGGTGAACCCCTTTGTGAGGAAAATAGGCAGACCTCCTTTGACGCGATGACAACGTTGAAAGTAAAAGTGGGTTGCTTTCAAGAGGGTGGAATGATCGAGCAACTCTTAAAACCTTTTTTCTTCTTCCTAGGTCTTAGTGGTGCAATGGCTAGTATAAGCGTGCGTTCGAGTACCCCAGGCTCTCCTACACATGTAAGCAGTGGATCGAATGCTAGTCGAAGGAGAAATGGACTCCATGATGTCGATTTGAACACTTTCATATCAGAAGAAATGGCACTCCACTTGGACAATGGTGGAACTAGAAAGCGTACCTCAGCCCAGTGTGGCGATGTCATTACAGACTCACCAACCCATAAACGCAACAGAATGATCTAAACTGCAAACATTTTTCACACCCACCATGCTGCTTGAAAGCCACTTGATCCTCAACATATTACTATTATTGCAAAGGAAACATATGAGGCCACTTCCATTGTTCACTGTTTAAGACAAGTGAATCCTATAGTGGTTGCCATAAAAAGAAAGTTCTAGGTATTTATAGTAGATGCCTCTTGTAACTATGGCTTTCTTAAAACTATAATCCTAGCAGAGGACATCAGATACCGTGTAGTAGGATCCTCATAGGCAAACATATATCCGTTTCAAGGCTAAAAGTGACCTTAACTGTATTTATTCTCAAAGGGAAAGGAAATATCAGATGTTTATTTGGTTATAGAATGGTTTTTTTGGGGTGGGGGGAGGGTCCATTTCCTGCTGTGTAGAGTATTTTGCTCCAACAGTATTGCCAGGTTTCTAAAATTGTCTAAAACACACGATCTGGCTTCCTCGTCAGATCCCCAGGCTTCCATTTTTGCAGCAGCACTGTACCACGCACCTGATTTCTCTCTAGTAACAGCGTGCAACTTTGAATTATTATTGAACTGTGCCCTATTTTTTAGTTTTTGAAGCAGTCTATAATTCTGGTGATTGTGTGATGTAAAGAGGTGCTATGATGGTCATGCAATTAATACTTAATACTGAATCAATACACAGAACTTCATTGGATTCACTTTGTGTATGTTAGTGCTCTAAAAGTAGCAATATTATTAAATTGCCCCCCTCCCCCAATTAACCCCCTGTAGGCTTAAAATAATTCATTTTTAAGACAAGTACTACTTCCCAAGCAGGGTACTATCCTTATGGTAAATGTAAACATGTTGACTGCATTCATGGTGACCTGAATTCTTGAGAACGGGCTTCCTTTTTGGTTCAGTATTAGTGAGAGGGAGATGGGTGGTGGGGGAGGCTAGGCACTGTAGTCTTTCATATTCTGTTTTACGTTTTTCATGAATGTTCTGCTTTGTGCAGTTTCCATTGGAATGGGTGAAAGAGAAAGGTCTTTTGTCTGCTAATAATTAATGTGATCCCAATTTAAATAGCAAAACCCAACTCTCCAAATCCCTCTCCTAGAAAGTACAGTTTGGAATCTCATTCTGGGAAAAGATGGAACGCATGGAAGTCCTCTAGATGTTAGGTTAGACCTAAGTAAAAGTTCTCAATAGATTCCTCTTTTGAGTAAATATAAGACCTCTTGTAGCTACAATGTTTTAGAGCATGCTTCATCTTCATTTTTAATATCTTGAACTGAATGGTAGTCTTTTTTTAGATGAAGAACTGATGTCAGCCTGCCAGGTACTGTAATTTATTCTACCATATTATTATAAATATATGTATCTCTCTCAAGTAGGACAGTGAAAATGTTTCCTTGCAGACTTATAGTTCAGTATCAGTTACTTCCTGTTTTTTATCCTTTAAAGACTATTGCAAATCAGTATAAGGGTTTTTCCAGTAATTACTCACAGCACTTTGTTAATGTTTGCAGTTTTCTCCGGCCATTTAATAATTTTTGAAGAAATTTTGCTAAGTTCACCATAATATTCATTGACAGGTGGGATGTGAATGGAAATGTGTGAACTGGAGTTCTATATTCACTATAGATACAGCCCTTATTTAAAGAAAGTCAATTCCATGCTAAACCTAGCAATGAAAGTGAGGCATTTCTAAATTTTTGCAAAAGTGGATTTTTTTTTAATATGATAGGAAAAATTATAACAGTTTATCATTATACCAGAAATGGGCAAGCCTATGTATTTTCAATACTTTACACTTCCTTTTGGAATATACCAAGAAATGCATTTGGATTTATCTTTGTTTTTCTATCTTTGTAAATTTAGATTCTGGAATTGGGTTTGACAGTGTGAAGCGTTGCTCACAAGAGGTCAGAACTCCTTTCTAAAGGTTTTTGAGGCTGAGGAACACATATTTAATCTCCTCTTTATGCCTTGGTTGTAGTTCCTCTCTCCAAGTTAGTGACAAAAATTTTTTTGGTGGTTTTTGTTTTAGTTGGTGCTCTGAATCTCAGTACCCTTTACTCTGGATTGTCAAATTTTGATAAAACATGTGCCATTTTCTTTGGTAAGAGAAAGCAGGTCTTCATGTCTGCCAGAACACAATTTATATATTGGCTCCATAAACTTTTGAAAAACTTTAACATTTGTTACTCTTTTCCATTGCATTCAATTCTAAATGCGCTTTGTCACCCGACCGGTTAACTCCTTCCCCATCTCCACCCCTTTGCCGGAGACCCGGGAGGTTGAAAGGGAGGTAATTTCTCTTAGGAAAATTTAGTTCTGACTGCTAGATTTTTTGCAGCCTTTCTTTGTGCCATTTCAGATGCAAAACAAATCATGGAAGATTGCATATTTGTGTGATACTTTTTTAATAACGTTGAATTTTTTTCTTCCTTTTTTTTCTCCAGTCTCTTTGAGAACAGTGTAGGCAGAATTTTAAAACTTAAACAGTTTACATTGGGGGAACAGAACCTCTTTTCATCTTAAGCTAGATTCTCGGATTCTTTTAGACGTCACAGCTCGTGAGTTCTGCTCCCGTCACATTAACTTGGCGTGAGTGGGTTGAGTTATCCTTCTGTAGTCTTCCGAGCATGGCTGAGCATTAAAAACTTATATAGAATGTTTAGTATTTTATAGAGCAAAGTTAATGGAAAGCATTTGGCTGAACCTAAAGACCTGCAGTCAAATTCTTCAATGTGGCTTACCCAACTGGAGTAGTGGTACACACCTTAAATCATTCAATGAATAAATAATTTAAAAAAAAACAAAAAACCCTGGGGCTTGTCTTCAGTTTTGTTTTTGGTCATCACATCTGAGTAACTTTGACATAAAATGGAAGTTCAGGCTTACAAAATAACTAGCTGAGATATTTTTCCCAGGGGCTCTCGGAACTCATGAAACTTGGGTCACTTTGGCTTTTGGCCTTAAAAGATTGCCATGCAACGTTGAAAGCTGGGCTAAGTTCCCGATCTTGTTGAATATTAAGCGGGTCACCAAGACACAGCTGAGATGCCGAGCCAGCCTCGATGCGGTGAAGGTGCAAGGCACCATTACTTACTACTGGAATGTTCTGAGAGGTGTAGTGACTATTAGCAGATGAATCTCATTGCACTTTATTTTGTATAGCCTGCCGCTTCATCCACGGATTATATGGGTGTATTTCAAAGTGAGAAGAAGCTTAAGATTTCGTATGTTTAGTTAAATTTAGGAGGTTATTCTGAGCAGATGTTTCTGTGGTCCCTGCACCCTCCTTGGACACCGCTACAACTTTGATCAGCTCAGGTGGCCTTACACTGCTTTTGTCTAGCTTCCAAATCCCGCCCTGGAGTGTTGGTGAGGTATGTGATGTTTTAGTGGAGTTGCTCTGTGTGTTGTATTAATGCATTTGAGAGGGTTTTACTTCCTGTGATGGGACCTGCATGTTCTCTGTGGAGTCCAGCACACACCAGCCCATAACGCAAGAGGGTTTTGAGAGTCAAAACACAAATTTTGTGGCTCTCAGTAAAACGGGCTTTTTGCTGATTTTACTCCAAATTTCTGATGGCCTCACATTTTATTTGTATTCAGTTAATGCTTAATTTTTTAAAGCTGCAAAAATCCAGCCATACAGTAGCATATAGTGTAAGCAGATCTTTCTGCGTAAGACTCTGTATATGTGGTGATGTTTTATGACCAAACAGAATTCCTTACACAGTGGGACTTCATGGGGATCCCATGTTTTATCATAGTTAACAGTGAACCATCTATAGTTTTTTTTTTTTTTTTTTTGGGTTCTCTGGGATAAATTTATGCAGGTAAAATTGCTGGTTCAAAGGAATTCATACTTAAAATGTTGATAGGTCCTACCAAAGTAGGAACGGTTAATAACTTCCATCAACGTGGTTGTAAGCGTGCCTTTTCCATCTTAACTGCTGGATATTTGTACTAATTGCAGACGGAAATGATCTCACAATTTTCATTTGCCTTTTGCCCCCTTGTATGAAGGAAGAACCTTTGCTTGAAATCACGTGGATTTGAAAGCCAACTTCGCCACTTACTAGGTGTGGGAGCCTGGGTAAGTTCACCAACCTGGGCTCTGTTTCATCGTTTGTGATGTGGGATGAAAAAAAAATGATGCAAAACTTAGTAGCTTGAATTCCGCAGATACCGTTTACATCTACACTTAAATCTGCCTCCTATCAGTGGAGTCCTTAACTCTGGAATGTGGCTGTTTTTTTTTTTTTTTTAATTTAATGTGCATTTTTGTAAAGAAAATTAAAATGACAGCCTAAAGGCCCTTTCAACTTATCTTCTCTTTCACACTTCAAAGTTAAAAACAACTGTTTTGGAGAGTAATCTGCTACATGGTTTTCTGTAGGTTTCTGAGTCCCTTCATGTGTGTGGCCACCAACTATGCTGCTTGACTGGTGGCAGTATAGCAGTAAGTATTGAGCCGTACACAAGTCATACACTTGAGGGATGTGAGAGACTGGAACTTGGAAGCTCCAGGCTTGAAGATGGGTCTAACTGTATCCTGGGCTAGTCTGAAACCAGGGGCATAGGTACCCAGAACACGGTGAAGCCTGCGGCCTGTAAAGTAATAGTTTCAGGGCAAAAGCTAATCCACATGTTTGTGAAGGTCTTACTTTCCAGACTGAGGTAGCTTGCCTGCTGGGATGCCACAGTCCAGCAAGTCCAAGTGACCTTCCTTTATGAGTTCTTAATCCTCGGGTTGGGGAGCCCGGCCTTCGGAGCCTGGGGGCTGGGTGCTGGGGGGCGTGAGGTCTGCGTGTTCGGGTGCAGGCCCTGGCGCCAGGGCCACACTCGAGGGAACAGAGTCCTGCCACCGGTGTGGAGGGTGTGCTCAGCTGCCATGGGAAACTCGAGAGCCCTGGGCTTTGTTCGCTGGCAGCTGCGAGGAGGGCTCAGCAGGTGTGCAGCCTGACTGGGAAGAGGGGTTTGGGGGCACTGGGGCCGCTTGCCACCATTTGTCTGGGCTGCTCTCATCCCCTTTTGGGGCCTGGTGGACTTAGGATCCAGATATCCTCAATAAGTCCACCAAGGTAGGTACCTCCATATCTTTGGCATTTGAGGAAAGAATCTCGGACCATTGGTATTTATTTAGGGGTGACAGTGGTGCTGGGCTGAAATTTCTGGGGGTCGGGGGGAACGTTTACCAAACCATGGAGGAGGCTGACGACTTTTCTCTCCGTCTCTCCTTTGGTGAGCCTCACGGCCACAAAAGTAGTGTTGGTTTCCAGGTGTATCTACAGATGTGTAACTACTGTGAAGTTCTGAGGGGCTGTTTGGGGCTTCTTAAGTGTTTCTCAAGCATTTTGGACCGTGATCAGCGGTAAGAAATAACCTTTCCCATTAAGACCCAGTGTGGACACACACGGTATTTCCCTAAACAGGATGCTGTATGTGAACTACCACAGTTTCACAGCCAGTTTGAAAACCCGGGCTGTCTGGACGTCAGTGCCTGGCACAAAGTGTAGAGCTTGGACAAGTTCTTGAATGAATGAGTAAATAAAAGGTGACTTGGAGTTTCCCAGGTTTTCATGAAAAGTCCCTGTTTCTCATGGTGGGCCTTCACAGTGACAGAAACCAGTGTGCGGTGGTTAAGAGGATGGCTTGTCAGGGAGCTGAGCCCTGCCTCAGGTGCAGGGTGAGGTGAAGAGGCCTGGACCACAGCTGGCACGCGGGAAGCAGCCCAAGTGCTGTTCAGTGTGAGTCGACATGGCTGGATAAAAATCCCATTGCAGCGTGGGAGAAAGATCTCTTCCTGGGTTCTGCAGTGGTTCCAGCTCCTCTCCCTGTTTGTTCTCCCTCCAGTCCTGTGGTTCTCACCCAGCCTGCACATTAGAAGCAGCGTGTTTGGGCGTACCCCACAGAGACCAGATGGGACTCCTTACGGTGGGTCCAGGCAGGGGCATCTTTGAAGCTCCTCGTGAGAAGCACCTCCGGTGCGTACTGAGGAGAGTGCAGAGGGGTGGTTCTTGGGCCCTTTCCAGATTGTTAATTGAGCCAGTGGCCCTGGACTTCTCAGCCCTGAGGATGAGGTCAGCTGGTGCTGTCAGGGGATCCTGCCCCTCCCCTTGGCTGCTTGCCCAGCCACCTTCGGTCCCTTGAGCTTTCAGGAAGTCTGGACGTGACCAGTGCCTTCCTCTGGGGCAGGCTGTTTCCCTGGGCTTGGCAGGAGGAAATTTGTACCCACAAGGTCCCAGGGCCTGTGAATCAGAGCTCACCAGAAGCCCTGCCCGGGGAGACAGCCCTCCTGGCAGGGCTTTGTCACCTTGGGAGAGGTTTAAAAATACAGATTCCTGGACTCCCCACCCGTATACATTGATTCCAAAGGTCTGGGGAGAGGACAGTGTTTCTACCTTTAAAAGGTAAAATGAAAAAAAAATCCTGAGTCCGAATACCTATTACTCCTGTTTATTTTAAAATTTTTTCATTGATAATACATGCATATGGGAAAATGGTACAGAAAGGCTCAGGTAACAAACCCTCATGAGCTGTCTCTTTGATGTCGTCCTGTGTGGAGTTGAGCCCGGGGTTCTGTGGCTTCTTGCAACTGTGAGGGAAGATGGGCCAAGATGGGCTTATGGACACAGCAGGAACCAAAGGACCTTGGTCCTGGGGCACACTGACCATTGTGATCACTCAGCTTGGAATCCTGTTAGAAGGAGCAGAAGATAACGCTGGAGTGGTACATTTGTTGTTCAGTTGCTAAGTAGTGTGCCTCTGTGACCTCATGGACTGCAGCACCCCAGGCTTCCCTGTCCTTGACTATATCCTGGAGTTTGTCCAAAACTTATGTCCATTGAGTCAGTGATGCCACTCAACAATCTCATCCTCTGTCACCCCCTTCTCCTCCTGCCTTCAGTCTTTGCCAACATCAGGGTCTTTTCCAGTGAGTCAACTCTTTGAATCAAGTGGCCAAAGGATCGGAGCTTCAGCTTCAGCATCAGTCCTGCCAGTAAATATTCAAGGTTGATTTCCTCGAGAACTGAACTGGTTTGATCTTGATAAATGTGTTCCCGAAAAACTATACAAAAAGGGTTACTTAACACTCTTCACTGCACTATTTTCAGATAAAATAATGGAACTATTCCCTTGCCAGCCTGTCCAGATGTGTACCTTGTATTTAGTAATGAACATTGTGAAGAGGATGAGAATACCTGTGAGCTCATGGGGCAGGGCCGTCGGCTCCATTTTCTGGATGAGAGTGAGGCTTGGGTGTCTGATTTGTGATTGCGCGCTGCTGTGCTTAGAAGGCGTGGAGCCCTTTGGGGACAGTCAGCCACCCAGTGGGCAAGCGTTGGCCACCCTGCTTCACTCTCCACATCTGTAAAGAAGGGTGTTCGTGAGGATGAGAGAGGTGATGTCTCGCACGGAAGGGTACCCGCCTCCACATGAGCACTGAGTTCTTCATCCTGGCCCTGGGGCTGCAGGAAAGACTGAATCGGTTTCTCCAGAGAGGAGGTGGCCGTCCTGAGGGTGTTAAGTGGTAAAAGGGGGTCACTGAGGCCCCCCCTCCAGGTCGCAGGAGGGCTCTCTAGGGGAGCAGGGGTTCTCTGGTCGGCGAGGAGCGGCACCAGGACCAGGGGCCCTCCCGGAAAGTGAAGGGCCGGCTGTGCCCCGGGGCCCGTGCCCTCGGCTTCAGCCCACGAGGAGCAGAGTGTGACTGGTGGGTCCAGAGGGGCCGCCGGAGAGCCCCCTCATCGTGGGACCCCGACGTCGGAAGACAAAGCCGCTCAATGAAACCTGGTTTAAATCGGCTTGCCTGGCGGCTGCCAGTAACCTCACAGCAGGGGTTCTGGCTCCGGTAGGTAGGCGGCCAGCGGGGTCGGGGGACTTGGAGGCCGTGGGAGTTACTTCCAGGCCCTGTGTGCGGGGCTGGTCCTAATAGGCTGGCGAGGACCAGGGCCCGGGGCTAGTCTGTTGTCCACGCAACCCCCCCCCCGCCCCCACCCTGCTGGGTTCTTGGCAGGTGCCAGTGCTGAGGGGTTCACCCCCTCTTTGAGAAAGCTCTCCCGTTATTTTTGGGGTTCGTCTTCCGTGTCCTCTCATGGACCTTCCCCTTCCCCAGTCATGCTCTGTGATCCTTGTTTCTCATCCTATCGTGATTTTATTTACTGCTTTACTTTGCGTGGGAAACTCCTGCGTTTCCCGGAGGCCACTTGTGTTCACGCTCCTTGGGCCTGTCACTGAGTGGACATCGGGTAAACACATCCTGATGGGCTGAAAGGATGCCCATTTTACAGATTAGAAGACAGAGGCACTGAAAGGTTAAGGGGGGGGGTGCCCAAACCAGGATCTGAACAGGTATCTGTCTACCTCTGCCCTGTCTAGAAGATAACTATGCTTGTGAGCATTCCCTGTCGAGCTAGAGCTTGGGTTCAAATTTGAGAGAATTGGGAGCTTGGATAGGTTTTTTTGATTTGAGCCTCAGTTTCCTCATGCAAAGTAGGGGTGACACTGGTTAACTACCTCCTGGGGTTGGAGTCCTCATCGGGGATTGAAAGATGCCAGTGTTACCTGATGCTGGCTGAACTTGGATTGGGTTTCAGAACTGCCCTCAGGCGCGCAGCATTCACTGATGCAAGCAGATGCTGAAACCGGGTTCCTGCGCCGGCAAAGCCAGGCACCCTGCAAAGGCCTCACCCGCACGGGGTGGGGTGGGACCTCAGCTGCCTTGAGTATCCCGCTAAGGCTGGGCGCCCCTCATTCTCCTGTGGGGACTCACTTCCTGCCTGGGCGTGGAGTAGGGGAGACTTGAGAAACTGCCTAGACTCAGCTCCATGGAAACGGCTGGGCCCGCCCACCAGAGCCTTAAAGGGACAGTCCTAGGGCAGGGCTTGTCCAGGTGGTTTCCGGTGCTGAGTGGGTGCTTGATGAATGGGCCGAGCGACCCTGGCGTCAAGGGTTTGTGTCCCCAGAGTCTGTTGCCAGATGGCACAGTCCTTTTCCATTCCCCTAGGACCTCTCTATGCTCTCCCACCCTGCACCACCTCCCAGTGCCCAACCCCATTGCTGGACCATTCTGGACCTCACCTACTAAATAATTTTGTTGAATTTGCTTCTTGGTCTAGGCCTTCGTTGTCAAACAGGGTAACAGGAGCCTAGACTGTGAAAGTTCCATGAAATCCTGTTTGTTGGGGGTGGTTCATTCAGATCAGATCCGTGAGTGATGCCGACATCCCCAGTGTGAAGGTGAATTGTAGAGGGCACAGCTGGTTAAGGAAGCTTAAGTTCAACACACACTGTTGGCCCAACTGAGCACCTTTTGTGGGTGGGGCTGGCTTTGGCCTCCCTTGAGTCAGGGCCTCTGGGAGAACAGGCTCCTTCAGGAGGTGCTGTCCAGCCTACTGGGCCTCACCTTGTGCGTGAAAGTCGGTCAGTTGTGCCTGACTCTCTGCAACCCCATGGACTATACAGTCCATGGAACTCTCCAGGCCAGAATCCTGGAGTGGGTAGCCTTTCCCTTCTCCAGGGGATCTTCCCAACCCAGGGATTGAACCCAGGTTTCCCACATTGCAGGCAGATTCTTTACCAGCTGAGCCACAAGGGAAGCCCAAGATACTGGAGTGGGTAGCCTATCTCTTCGCCAGCGGATCTTCCCAAGCTAGGAATCAAACCAGGGTCTCCTGCATTGCAGGCGGCTTCTTTACCAACTGAGCTATCAGAGAAGCCTGGGCCTCACCTTGCCCACCTCTAAAATGGGCCCTCTCACTGGCCCAGGATTTGAGGTCCTGGCTTGGGATACTCAGGAATCTATGAACCATAACTTGCAGTTAGTTATTCTTAGGGTTTAGTTCCTGTTTCCGGACCCCCTGACACCCCCAAACTCCCTCCCATCCCCAGGCTGCACCAGGGTACTGAAGGTGCCTCGAGTCTGCCCTCCAGGGCTTTGCCTCTGAAGTCCTTCCTAGACTCCAGTTGTGGCTGTAATCCTTCCATTAGGCTTTGGCAGACCGGTGGCTGTGGGCAGAACAGGCTTGGCTTCTCGGCCTGCGGGAGGATGTGCCAAAACAAACAGGAAGTCCCGCAATCCTGTAGGAATTTGTGCTATGCCCTCAGGGAGATGGACGGCCAGTGGTGCTGATAACCCTCTCAGTTCAGTTCAATTCAGTAGCTTAGTTGTGTCCGACTCTGTGATCCCGTGGACTGCAGCACGCCAGGCTTCTCTGTTCATCACCAACTCCCGGAGCTTGCTCAACCTCATGTCCATCGTGTCGGTGATGCCATTTTGGGTACTTTACATGCACATATTCCATTGTAAGTTTACTGCAACCCCTGAGACATGCCTATGTGCCTGTTGATTGGTGAAGAAGCTGCCGTTCAGAGAGGCTGAGTGACTTGTCTGAGGATCCCCAGCTGGGACTCAATCTTGGAATTTCATCTCTAAAATCCGGACTCTCTCTGTGTGACTTTACTGGATCAAATCCTTGTTTTGCTGAAACTTGTGATCCAGTCGGGAGTGTGTCATTTGGTATCATTTTAAGTGTTTAATTTTGCTTTTTATTCTCTCCAGTTAAATGATGATGTTTCATGGTCTCAGCATAAAGAGAGAGAATAGCTTCTATCCCCCTCAATCATGCCTTTTCTTTAGCATAAAAATGGAATTCTTTATTAGAATGGCTGGCACACTATTTAAAGAAACAGAACAACACAGCAGGAACCAAAAAAGAAAAAAAGAAATGCTGATGTGCAGTCTCTGGACACAGGCTGTGTGGATTCAAATAACCTGGCTCCATCACTGATGTGCTGTGTGACCTTGAGCAAACCCACGTAACTGTTCTCTGCCTCAGTTTCCTCATCTACTGCATGGATGAGTTGCTGTTACTAAGCTTAAGTACATTTAATGACTTAACACATTATTGACCAGATGTGTATTAGTATGTCTTTTGTTGTGTGTGTGTGCTCAGTCACTAAATTGTGTCTGACTCTTTGCAGCCTCATGGACACAGCCTGCCAGGTTCTTCTACCCATGGGATTCTCCAGGCAAGAGCACTGGAGTGGGTGCCATTTCCTACTGCAGAGGATCTTCCCTCCTTCAGGGGATCTTTCGGAATGGAACCCGAGTCTTCTGCATTGGCAGGCAGATATTTTATCGCTGAGCCACCTTCCCTTTGTTACCCGAATGTTATTATCAATATCATTTACAGAACAAATCACCAGCCACAGGTGTTAGTTTCTGCAAAAATTAATATAGATATTAATGAGTTAACATCATAAAGTTATAATAACATTTGCCATTTAGTTTATTTAATATGGTAGAGTGGATAAATATAATATGGAAGGGTACTCGCCCATAATAAGGCTAATAGCCCCCTTGGTCCCTCAAACCCCCAGGGCAGGATTTGTCCTGGGGATTCCTGATGCTGAGTAGGTGCTGATGAATGGGCCCAGCAACCTTGGAGTGAGGATTTGGGCCTGGAGAATCTGCTGTCAGATCTCACAATCCTCCTCTTTTCCCCTAAGAATTCTCCTCCACCTCTTCCCACTTTTACCACAGAAGCAATAATTTTTAACATCATTTTGGTACCTATCTTTCTGAACCATGAGTTGGCAAACCATAGCCTAGAATCTGAGGGCCAAATTCTGTCCCCTGCCTGGTTTTGTGAATAAAGTTTTATTTGCACTTGTTTGTTTACATTCAGTCTAGGGCTATGTTTGCAGAGTCGAATAGTTGTGACCTTGTGGTTCACCAAGCCAAAAATGCTTACTGTCTAGTGCTTGACAGAAGGCTTACCCCTGCTCTAGACTATTTCCTATCATTATGTACTTTTATATATTTATATTATTATAAAAAATAATAAATGGAATTCTACTGTAGGCATTTGTTTAGCAGTTTGCTTTTCTTCTCTTCACGTTAAATCAAGAACCTCCTCTATATGCAGACCAGCCTGCTGCTACTAGTATTTCAGAGTTTGGCCATCCCATAATTTATTAACCAATCTCTATGATATCATTTAGTTTATCTCCTGTAGTCTATTGCAGAGAACGCTGCAGTGAACATTTTGTGCATATGTGTGAAATTTCAGATACCAAGACATAGAAGGTCTGGGTCAAAGCGCAGATACTTTTAAGAGTTTGATAAAGAAAGAAAGTGAAGTCGCTCAGTTGTGTCCGACTTTGTGACCCTGTGGACTGTAGCCCACCAGGCTCCTCCGTCCATGGGATTCTCCAGGCAAGAATACTGGAGTGGGGTGCTATTTGGGAGACACTCAAATCCTCTTTCTGAAAGACCAGTTTATACTGCCTCTAGCAGTGTCTGCAAGCACCCATTTCCCCATATTGTCTTCACAGTTGAGTGCTGAATCTTTTCAAGTTAACTTTTTCTTGGGGGGAGGCATGTGAGATCCCAGTTCCCAGGGATTGAACCTGGGCCAGAGCAGTGAATGCCCCAACTCCTAATCATTAGGCCATCAGGGAATTCCTTCCAAATTAATTTTGAATTTACTATTCAAAGTTGAATTTATAGTTCTATTAAAAGTCCAGAGGGATTTTTGGAAATGGATCAGAAGTATTTTAGTTCAGCTGAATGAATTCCCAGCTGAGATTAGCTAAGGAAATTTGGAAATAAAAGACTTTAAAACATAAAATGGTAATAATTAAAAGCTAGGTGTTGGCATGAACAATGAAAAAAGATAGATACTCCAGAAAATATACATGATATTCTATCAGAAAATAGCACAAATGATGGAAGGGATGGGTTAGTCAATAAGTGATATGGGGAAAGCTGAATATTTGGGGGAAAATTATTAGCACATCAGTTCATGCTCCCAGGTATATTGAGACATTAAAAAGTTAAATGTAGAAATTTTGCTGGTGGTCCAGTGGTTAAGACTCTGAGCTCCCAATGAAGAGGCCCAGGTTTGATCCTTGGTCAGGGTCTAGTAGTCCAGTAATTTATGGATGTGAGAAAAGTGAAAGTGAAAGTCGCTCAGTCGTGTCTGACTCTGTGTCCCCATGGAGTATATTGTCCATGGAATTCTCCAGGCCAGAATACTAGAGTGCCTAGCCTTTCCCTTCTCCAGGGAATCTTCCAACCCAGGGATCAACCCAGGTCTCTGGCATTGCAGCTGGATTCTTTACCAGCTGAGCCACAAGGGAAGTCCATGGATATGAAAGTTGGATCATAAAGCTGAGTGCCAAAGAATTGACCTTTGTGAACTGTGGTGTTGGAGAGGACTCTTGAGAATCCCTTGGACTGCAAGGAGATCAAACCAATCAATCCTAAAGGAAGTCAATCCTGAATATTCATTTGAAGGACTGATGCTGAAACTGAAACTCCAATACTTTGGCCACCTGATGCAAAGAGCTGACTCATTAGAAAAGACCTTGATTCTGGGAAAGATTGAAGGCAGGAGGAGAAGGGGACAACAGAGGATGAGATGGTTGGATGGCATCACTGACTCAATGGATTTGAGTTTGAGCAAGCTCCAGGAGTTGGTGATGGACGGGGAGGTCTGGCGTGCTGCAGTCCATTGGTTGCAAAATGTCACACAGGACTGAGCAACTGAACAACCACAACAATAGGGAACTAGAGCCACATGCCATAACTAAAGGTCATACACACTGCACCTAAGACCCAGTGCAGCCAAATAAATAGAAATAAAAGAAACAATAAATATTAAAAACATTTGAGGGACTTCCTTGATGCTCCAGTGGCTAAGACTCCATGTTCCCATGTTTCCCTGGTCAGGAAACTACATGCTGCAAGTAAGACCTGGTACAGCCAAATAAATAAATATAAAAAAAAGAGAAAATATTTGAATAAGTAGTTAATATTTAATAAGTTTAGAAAGTTAAATGTAAAACAAGGAAAATATTCATGAGTATTTAACCTTACAAGCACAAAAGTGGGCAATATTTTGATTAAAAATAGAAGATTGATTATAGCATAAATTTAAACTTTTTTCCATCACCAATATAACCAAAATTGAAACTGGGACTGTGACAAATAATACACCAGAAAGGAGAAATGAAAAGATATGAACAGAGAATTCAGAGGCAGAAATACAAATGACCGATCAATATATGAATAGGAAGTTCAACCTTACTTTGTGAAATTCACGTTTTAAAAGAGATACTGTGCTTTGTGTACAGTTTTTTCCTGCTTGTCCCTGGCCATGCTGTTTGGCTTATGGAATTTTAGTTCCCTGACCAGGGGTCAAACCTAGACCCTTAGCAGTGAGACCATGGAGTCCCAACCACTGGACTGCCAGGGAATTCCCTTGGATACAGTTTTGGAAAGATAAGTGGATACTACTCAGTGCTGGGAAATCCAGGCTGATGTATGTTCAGACATGCTGCTCCTGAGGGCAAACTTCCAATATTCCAAAAAATAAGTTTGCCATATATATCAAGATCTTTATAAATGGCCCTAGATTTTGATCCTGTAATTCCACTTCTAAACATTTACCCCAAGAGGGAAATAATCAGAATTGTGGCAACTCCTTCTTAGGCAACAGTATCAAGTATAGTATTACTTGCAATAGAAGACACCAAGACATAACATAAAAACCCAGTGATAGGGCATTGATTAAATGCATCTTATTAGTTAAATTAGGTAGAAAATTATGAAGCCTTTATAAAGCATGCTCTTGGACACTATTTTCAAGAAATGAGGAAATGCTCATAATATAACGGGAAATACACACAGCATAATCTTAATTTGGCTAGAACTGTGCCTGGCAGCTGATGAGAGCTACTATCATTATTGATAATGTCAAACGCCTAAATGAGCATTCATTCCTGCCTCAGTTGCACACATGTGTGTTCCCAAGGCTCCTTGCCTGGCCCACCCTCTGTGAACCAGTTGCGGAAGGTTGTGGAGGGTGGCCCCGGCGCCTTCCCCCTGGACAGGGCCCCAGACCAACCGGGGGCTCTGTTTCTGGCTGAGCACTGCCATCTAGAGGCTCCTGGCCCACAGCGCAGCGGTCCGTGCAGCTCACGGCCACCCCCAACAGCCACCCAACAATGGGGCTCCAGTGTCTGGTCTGCTCCCTTGTCTGCCGGGGGCGCTGCTTGGTCAGCGTTGGAAAAGACCCTGCAGACTCCTTATGTCAAGATCTTTACAGAGATCCTTTGGGCCCATGTTTCTAAACTGTGGTTCTTGAACCTGCATCGCTGGCCGCTGCTGGGAGACTTAATAGTAAAGATTCAGGGTACATCCCAGCTTCCCTGAATCAGACTTTGCTGGCGGTGGGGTGGGCAAGGCTGCTGAAAATCTCGAATTTTAACATGGTCGCTGGGTGATTCTGATACACGTTGGAGTTTGAGGGCAGTTGATCCAGACTGCTAATATTTTATAATTTAATGGGAGTGGTGGGCTCGGCACAGAGCCTTTAGCCTTTTCCCTAGTAACATACATCCAGATCTATTTTAGGAAGTTCCTTGACTCCAATGTAAGATTTTTTTTTTTTTTAAGAACAGTTTTAGGGACTTCCCTGGTGGTCCAGTGGGTAAGACTCCACGCTCCCAATGCAGCGGGCCTGGGTTCGATCCCTGGTTGAGAAACCAGATCCTGAATGCTGAACCTAGTTCACATGCCATAAGCAAACCTTCTGCATGTGACAGCTAAGACCAGTGCAGCAAAATAAAGAAATAAGCTAAGAGGATAAAAAAGGCAGTTTCAGGTTCAAAGCAAGATTGAGAGGAGGTACAGGGGTTTCTCATACACCTTCCGCCCCCACCTCCTACCAGAGCCTTTCCCATGATCAACATTCTCCCCAGAGTTGTACGTGTGATGAACTCATCCTGACACATCCTAAATCACCTGAAGTCTATGTCAAGGCTCATCTGGTGGCGTACATGCTGTGGGTTTGGACATGGACATAATATTAATATCATGACATGGATCCATCATTAGGTATCACACAGTGCTTTGCTGCCCCTCCCCCAAGCCCCCTGTGCTCTTCCTGTTGATTCTTACCCCCCGACCACAACCCCAACCCCTGGAAACCGCTGATCTTCTTACTGCGACTCTACTGTTGATTTTTCTAAAGTGCATACAGTTAGACTCATCTTACCACATAGTGTGAAAAGTACATAGCTTTTCCACACTGGCTCTTTTCACCTAATAATGTGCGTTTAAGATTTTTCCATCCTTTTCATGGTTTGATGCTCATTTCTTTTTAGTGCTGAATAATATTCTGTTGTCTGGATGTACCACAGCTTATGAATAAAGCTACTGTAAACATCCATGTGCAGGTATTTACGGGGACCAAAGTGTTCAACTCCTTTGGGTAAACACCAAGGAGCGAGCTTGCTGGATCCTATGGTAAGAATGTGCTTAGTTTTGTAAGAAACCACCAGACTAGGACTTCTCTGGTGGTCCAGCGGCTGACTCCACACTCCCAATGCAGGGGGCCTGGGTTCCATCCCTGGTCGGGGAACTAGATCTCACAGGCTGCAGCTAAGACCTGGTGCAGCCAAATAAGTACATAAATAAATAAAATATTAAAGAAAAGAAACCGCCAGACTGTCTTCCAAAGCAGCTGGACCATTTTGCATTCCCACCAACAATGCATCAGAGTTCCTGTTGTTCCACGTCCTCACCAGCATTTGATGATGCTGTTTTACATCTTGGTCTTTTAAATAAGTATGTAATGCTATTCACTGTTGTTGTAATTTGCATTTCCCTGATAACATATGATACAGACCATGTTTTCATATGCTTATTTGCCATCTGTGTATCTTCTTGGATGAGGTGTCTTTTAAGGTCTTTGACCCCTTTATTTATTTTAATATTTTTTAAAATTTAAATTTATTTATTTTAATTGGAGGCTAATTACTTTACAATATTGTATTGGTTTTGCCATACATCAAAGTGAGTCCACCACGGGTGTACATGTGTTCCCCATTCTGAACCCCCCTCCCTCCTCCCTCCCTGTACCATCCCTCTGGGTTGTCCCAGTGCACCAGCCCCGAGCATCCTGTATCCTGCATCGAACCTGGACTGACGATTCATTTCACATATGATATTATACATGTTTCAACACCATTCCCCCAAATCATCACACCCTCTCCCTCTCCCACAGAGTCCAAAAGACTGTTCTATACATCCGTGTCTCTTAATTGGAGGCTAATTACTTTACAATATTGTATTGGTTTTGCCATACATCAAAGTGAGTCCACCACGGGTGTACATGTGTTCCCCATTCTGAACCCCCCTCCCTCCTCCCTCCCTGTACCATCCCTCTGGGTTGTCCCAGTGCACCAGCCCCGAGCATCCTGTATCCTGCATCGAACCTGGACTGACGATTCATTTCACATATGATATTATACATGTTTCAACACCATTCCCCCAAATCATCACACCCTCTCCCTCTCCCACAGAGTCCAAAAGACTGTTCTATACATCCGTGTCTCTTTTGCTGTCTCACATACAGGGTTATCGTTAACATCTTTATAAATTCCATATATATGA
>SJXQ01001271.1:0-18632 GCA_006408695.1 Aepyceros melampus
ACCCAGTCTGAAGTAACCATAGTTACTTCTTGTACCATCTCCTTAATTCAAGACTCTACATGGCATTTCCCATCTATACATGTGTATATGTTTATTTGCTCATAATTTGACTCCTCCAGCTTGCACCCCACCTCCACCTTCCCATAGACAATTAGCCTGATGAAAGCACAAACATTGCCTTGTTCACCATGGTATCTCTGCTGTTTAAAAACACAAACTGATACGGAATAGGTGCTCACTTTCAATTTGTTGATTAAATAAATAATACCTCAGGTATTATTTGTACCTGGGGTCCCAGGGATACCTAAAGAGAAGCTTTTGAAATCTTTATTTAAAATTTTATTTCATTTTATTTATTTTCTAAAATTGGAGTATAAATGCTTTACAATGTTGTGTTAGTCTCTGCTGTACAATAACATGAATCAGCTATGTGTATACATATATTCCTTCCCTCTTGAGCCTCCCTCCCACCCTGTACCCCACCCCTTTAGGTCATCACAGAACATCAAGCTGAGCTCCCTGTGCTACACAGCAGCTTCCCACTAGCTATCTATTTTACACACAGTAGTATATATACATCAATGCTACTCTCTCAATTCTCCCTACCCTCTCTTTCCCTACTTCCCATGAAAAATCTGACAGTCTTACCATTCCTTGATACATTATCATTCAACTTTCTCAATTTAAAACCTTATAGTCTCTGAAAATAAGCTGAACAACTACACAATGACTACTTCCCCTATTTTCTATGAAAGGATGAAGGGTTGATCCTCCTTTTCCATACAGTGTTTTTTTTCTTATGAAGTGATTTATATAATGAACTTAATATATGCTATGGTTTAAATTACTTACACTTCTACTTTAATTTCTATGTTCTCCATGTCTTTATACATTGTGTGTCCATACTAAGATGTGGCATCAATAACTAACAAAATTTTAGTTCAGAATACTCTTTTCTTCAAGGTCTTTCTCAATGCAATTCGGACATCTTTGTTCCTCAGACTGTAGATGAAAGGATTCACCATTGGCCCCACAATGGTGTAAAAAATTGTGGACACTTTATCTTCATCCAGAGACCGAGCAGGAAAAGGCTTAAGATACATGAATGCAGATGATCCAAAGAAAAGAGAAACCACAATTATGTGGGAGCTGCAGGTACTGAAGGCTTTGGACCTGCCCTCTGCAGAACGGATGCGAAGGATGTTCAAGAGGATCAAGGTGTAAGAAACGGAGATGGTGACACTGGGCACTATGACATTGACACCCACCACAATGAAAATCTCCAGCTCATTGATGGAGGTGCTTGTGCAGGAAAGCTGGAGGAGAGGAGGGATGTCACACATGTAGTGATTGATGATGTTTCCATCACAGAAGGAGAGTCGCAGCATGCACCCAGTATTGGCCATGGCACCCACAAGCCCCATCGCATATACACCCACCATAAGCATGAGGCAGACCTGATGGGACATGGAGACCTTGTAGAGCAAGGGCTTACAGATGGCCACGTATCGGTCATAGGCCATTGACGTCAAAATAAAGCACTCATCAATAACAAAGAAGGAGAAGAAGCAGAGCTGAGTCATACACTCTGCATAAGGGATGATGTTCTGGCTTACAAAACTCATCAGCATTTTAGGGGTAATGACAGAGGAGTGGCAGAGATCAATGACGGAAAGGTTGAAGAGAAAGTAGTACATGGGAGTGTGCAGGTGAGGGTTCAGACCAATAAGAATAATCAAGCCAACGTTCCCCACCACAGTGACCACATAAATTGCTAAGAAAATGAAAAAGAGAGGCAGCTGGAGTTCTGGCTGCTGTGTTAAACCCAGCAGGATAAACTCAGTCACTGAAGATTTGTTCCCTGGGGCCATTCTTCCCTAGGACATACCTGTGGGAACAGGACAGAGGGTAATGTTAAAATGAGTGCCCCGCTTTCTCCACCCAATCCCAGTCTATTGAGACAGTCACAGAATTTGAGAAGAAACTCCCACCCACCCTTCTATGTACCTTTGTTTTCTCCTCTGTATAAAGGCTGAGGAAATTTTTAAAGAAGTGTATCAAAAACACTATTGGGCAAGTTCTACAGGGATAAAATTCAGTCACCCATGGACTCATGACAACAGAATCTCTGCTCCACTTCTGCTCTGACAGTTTACCAGACCCACACAATGATCAGTAGTTATCTCAGCAGACAGAAAGCTGTCATTTCAGGGAATCCTTGGCTTCCACAGATGAGGTCTGGAAATGAGTAACAGGGCAGATAAAATTCAACACTCACCCTTCTGTATGGAGACTTCAGTGTTGGGACTTGCTACCTCTGCTTCCTTATTCTCAAGGAAGAGCAAGTGGCTCTGATGAATTTTAGAGATGAATAGCCCAGAACAGAGATTCTTCTTCTTTGCTACTGTTTCTGTTTTGAGTGCGTTTGGACTGAGTCAGAGTACAGACCTCGGTACCCCAGACTCTGAGGTGCCACGAGTTACAGGTCATGATTTCTGATGGTGGCTCTGCCAGAGTGTCCTCTCCAGTCCAGGGGGGTGGAAATAGCATCTGCTGGTGCCCAGGGAGCCACCTGCTAATATGACTCAGGGGTTATTGTGAATTGGGAGATCCTAGGGACCTGATTAAAACTTAGAAGTCTTAGGTTTTCATTGTGTTTTCCCCAGAGATCATGATTTGTAGCAAAGAGAAATTACTCTGCATTTAAGCTGAGTTTACTATAAAAGTGATGTATTGGAAGTAGACCATTTTGCATACATTTTTGTTTGTTGCCATATGGGGCACATCTTCAAATAGAAAAGCAGGTGACCTTTCCTGAATACACAGCACCTACCCTTCTATGAAATACTAGTCACTTACTTGTTTACTTAGTTTGTTTTCTCACAACACATACCACACATTGATATGCTCAGGTACATTTGAATCTAAGTTCCATAAGGGTAGAGATTTTGTCTATTTTGTTCAGTGCTATTTTTGTAGCAGGAGAAGGCAATGGCGACCCACTCTAGTACTCTTGCCTGGAAAATCCCATGGACAGAGAAGCCTGATAGGCTGCAGTCCACGGGGTCGCTAACAGTCAGACACAACTGAGCGACTTCACTTTCACTCTTCACTTTCATGCATTGGAGAAGGACATGGCAATCCACTCCAGTGTTCTTGCCTGGAGAATCTCAGGGACAGAGGAGCCTGGTGGGCTGCCGTCTATGGGGTGTCACAGAGTCGGACACGACTGAAGTGACTTAGCAGCAGCAGCATTTTTGTAGCAATTTAGAGTAACACCAGGCATATACAGTAGGTATTGAATAAATATTTGCTTAATAAACACTGAAGGAATGAAAATCCCTTTTCCCCATGTTTCTTGGAACCAATTTTAGATGATACAATAGAATTATTACCCCACAAGCAAAAGCTTATACAGCATTAAGTCAATGTTCTTCTTTGTAGACATGAGGGTAGGGCAGGAAAAACATCAGTAAATTATGCTTGGGGGCCTCAGTTCTTAGGCCCTACACTTTTGTGGGTTTCTGATAGGTATTATTTCAGATGCTGAGGAATTATTAGGGGACAATCCTATGCCTTCTAGGAGCTTATGGTTTAAGAGAAGTACACATATAAAAAGAAACACTTTAGTATTTGTTACAAATAAGAAGACTGAGTGTGGAAGAATTGATGCTTTTGAGTTGTGGTGCTGGAGAAGACTCTCGAGAGTCTCTTGGACTGCAAGAAGATCAAACAAGTCAATGCAAAAGGAATTCAACCCTGAATATTCATTGGAAGAACTGATGCTGGAGCAGAAGCTCAATACTTTGGCTACCTGATGTGGAGAACCAACTCATTGGAAAAGACTATGACACTGGGAAAATTGAAGGCAAAAGGAAAAGGGAGCAGCAGAAGATGAGATGGTTAGAGAGCGTCCTGACTCAATGGATGTGAGTTTGAGCAAGCTATGGGAGATAGGGAAGCACAGGGGATCCTGGTGTGCTGCAGGCCATGGGGTTGCAAAGAGTCAGACACGACAGCAAATGAACAACAATAACACAGGTAGTTATCATATCGAAAACACTCTCTGATACAGCTAGTCTAGTCCTAAACACCCAAGAGAAACTCCAGCTCATGATCAGAGAGTACTGTGTATAAGAATATTGTAAAGTAATTAACCTCCAATTAAAATAAATAAATGTATATTAAAAAAAGAATATTCATAGCAACACTATTTTTAACAGAACAAAGAAAACAAGGCTGCCCTGGGGGCTCAGTGGTAAAGAATCTGCCTGCCAATGCAGGAAACATGGGTTCCATTTCTGGGTCAGGAAGATCCCCTAGAAAAGGGAATGGCAACCTGGGAAATCCCATGGCCAGAGGAGACTGGTGGGCTACCCCCCATCCAGGGGGTCACAAAAGAGTCGCACATGACTTAGCGACAAAACAACAAAAGAAAACTGCTAGCTTTTTATCAACTGGAAAATGAATATTTCACATTATATCCCTAAAGGGAAAAGCTTAACAGTAGTCTGAATGAATGAAGTAGAACAAAACTTATCAATGAGTTACAAAACCATAAAGTCAAGTGAAAAAAGTGACTTGCTAAAAATGATCTGTACAGTACAATATTTAATGATCTTTAAATGCTTGGATAACTACTCTCTACAATTTTTATAGATGCATAAAGTTGTAGGAAAGATGACATGGATGTAAAATTATCAACAATGCATCATTAAAGGTGTTTTACAGTGAAACAAATGAGGGAATTAAGATTAGAAAAAACAATTAGGGGAATATCAGTTATGTCTATAATGTGAACGTTGGGTGATGTATACACAGGTGTTTATCATGTTGTTTAGTATTTTTTTTTCTGAAGGGTTGAAATATTTTGCAATAAAATCAATGAGACTAAAGGTAATATACATTATTCCAAATCATTATGATATATGAAGTTACAATACAACAGGTATCAGTTATATGATGATATTTACTATACTAATAACAGATGCTATTAAATAGTGAGAATAAATAAAAGGTTGGCAGGGTAAAACAATTTTTTTAAAGGCTTCTGGATCTTCTTATAGACCCCAATCCAGTTATAGTCATTTACATAATTCCAAACCCAACTATACAGCTGAACCTTCACACACCACATATGCACAAGCTATTGCCATTAAGATGAACATATACAGAAAGATAAATTGTCCAATCATAGAGCCCAGGTTACATCACGTGCTTGGATGTGTGGTCTTTTTGTAGAATCTTCTTTCATGTGGGCAGAGTGTATCCAGACAATACTATGAGGCATTGCAGGACCTGCTGGTAACAAGATAACTTTGATAGACACCCATAGCCTGGTGCTCCATAGCCTGACTTTCCCTGGCAGATTTGGGGATGGTGATCAGGCTGCCAGAACCACTGATGGACTACTTGTACTGTAAGAGAGAGAGGAATCCTGGAAGAAAGAGAAGCCAGGGGAGGGTGATGAAGGAACAATAGAAAAGTCACAGAAACACTTCCCTCCCTATGGGCCATGAGGCCGAGATCTAAAGCCTAGTGATTCCCTTTGAACTGTCTCAAGCCATTCAGGAGGGGGATGCTTTAGCAGAAGAGTGCTAGTGGCTACGACAGTAAAAGCATCTGCCTACAATGCGGGATACCCGGGTTCGATCCCTGTGTAGGGAAGATTCCCTGGAGAAGGAAATGGCAACCCACTCCAGTACTCTTGCTTGAAAAATCCCATGGACAGAGGAGCCTGGTAAGGCTATAGTCACAAAGAGTCAATACAACTGAGCAACTTCACTTTCTTTCTTTTACTTTAAAAGTGTGTGCAGAATAGCTTAAATACAGCCCAACTACAGTTCCTGGGGTCACAAAGAGTCGGACTCGCCTGAGCACACATGCACAAGATTTGGGGCTTCCCTGAGGGCTCAGCAGGTAAAGAATCTACCTGCAATGCAGGAGATGCGGGGGACTTGGTTCAGTCCCTAGGGTGGGAAGATCCCCTGGAGGAGGAAATGGCAACCCACTCCAGTATTCTTGCCTAAAAATCTCATGGCCAGAGACACCTGGCAGTCCATGGGGTCACGGAAGAGTCGGACACGACTGAGTGACTGAGCACACACACAGGTAGTGCTCAACATAATTGAGAATTCCTTGTGACAGAGGACATGCTTCTGAGTTAGGAAGTTTAATTCCAAGGGAAATTTTAAAGCCTTCTTAGAAGAGTCTCTGGTGTTTGCAGGTGGTCACTGTGCATCAGACACTGATTCTCTCTGATCTCAGGCTGTCCTGGCAGGACACTCTGCCCCCAGGGTCACTGCCTCTCCGTGAGTGAACATTCCCTACCAGCCATTCTCTTTAGTCTTGAAGTTAGCGGTTCTATCCACTGTGAATGGGGTAGGTACGAAAGAAAAGGTAGAAAGGAAGGGTTCCCTTGGATGCAAGCATATTGAAAATCTCACTCAGCCCACATCTTTGTAGGAACCACCTTCAGAGTGAGTCTAACTCCTCCACTAGCCCTTTAAAATGCAAAGGTTGATAACTTTCCCTCTATCTTCTTTCCCATCCTCTCACTCTCCTGCCTATCAGAGATGGATTGGTTCTTAGCTCCCATCAAGGGTGCCGAAGACACTCATCAGAGGCGAATAACAGTAAAATGTTTAAGTATGCAGTGAAAATGATCCAGCTGATCTTGTAACTCGAGTAGTACACGGATTCTCCTTGAGTTAGCATGTGGTGATACAGTAGGAGTGCACCGAGCAGAAGGATGCCTGATGTCCAGACAAAAGGAGAAAGAAAAGGACCCTGGCTCTCGTACTTAAGTCTTAACTCGAGATATGCTTGACTTCCAAACCCCTAATACGCACAACTGCACCTTGTCCAAAGGTCAATGCCACTTGAGTGGTGGATCCAATTTGGCAGCTGCATATCTAAGCCAAAGAACTGGGAGGGCTGAGTTAGTCAGAGACCACAGCCAGGACCTACAAACCAAGTATGCTCTGATCCTATGTTAGGGAACACAGAAGTTACCTGTGACTGAAGACAGGAAGTTACCTGTGAGGAAAACGAGGCAGGCAGTCATGAGAGTATATTTGATTTGAGGAATCCTATGCTACTGCTAAGTCACTTCAGTCATGTCCGACTCTGTGTGACCCTGTAGACGGCAGCCCACCAGGCTCCCCTGTTCCTGGGATTCTCCAGGCAAGAACACTGGAGTGGGTTGCCATTTCCTTCTCCAATGCATGAAAGTGAAAAGTGAAAGGGAAGTTGCTCAATTGTGTCCGACTTTTCGTGACCCCATGGACTGCAGCCTACCAGGCTTCTCTGTCCATGGGATTTGCCAGGCAAGGGTACTGGAGTGGGGTGCCATCGCCCTCTCCGGAGGAATCATATAGGTGAATTCAAAACCCAGGAACAAGTCATGCATGAAGGAAAGGCTGAACACCACAATCAGAATGTTCCTGACCACTTCCAGGCCATCTGTTGAAAAGAAGAAGTTGTACTGAGGCAAGGACAGATCTTTCTTCTAGGCTCGTTTCTACCTGGGGCACACAAATCTCTAGGTAAACATGGATGAGGTGAAACATTTGATTAAATAATAAGGAGCAGAGGTAGGGAAAGAAAGAAGTAGGAGTCTTAAGCTAAATGGGCTACGGAACCAAAAGAAACTGTTCTCTATCTTTGTATCTCAGTAAACTTCTTTCTCTTCTATTTTTTCAAAATGTATTTCTTGCTAAACACTCTTGGCTTCCTCTAGTGGCAATGTAACATGCTTTCTTTGCTGCCAGTCACCTTTCTTTTATATCCTCACATTATAGATGTGTTAGATACCCTGTTACTGTCAGGGCTTCTTAGAGATCCATCAGTTAAATCTATGAGCTTCTACACATTTTTCCAAAATGTGCAAATGCTGAATTTTGGGGGGGGGTAGGCCTTGACTGTTGATTATGGAAGTGGGCACACTGCGACCACAGGCAGTTGCACTAAGGATAATGGTGAGATGAACGGAAGTCAAGGAAGATGAACCCTCATTCTCCACCCATCTCTTTCCATATAATAGCTCTGACCTGATGGCCACAGGGAAGTACAACATATCCACAAACTGTGGGTTATCGTAGGTTTTTGGGGTCCCAACTTCAGTTCAGCCCATTATTCTATGATGAGTCCTATCGCCAAGAAGACTAAGACCCAGGAGGAGAAGAACATGTTGGTGGTCTCAACCTTGCTGACCAGTATGTGCACCATTGTGATTGGGGTTTTCAAGTGGAGACTGTCACCAATATCCCACATGCTTCTTCTTAGATAGGATTAGTCACAAGAAATAGGGCAAAATCTTTTAGTGATTGCTGATGCAATGGCAATGGCAGAAACTGAAGTAGTCTATGGAACAGAGAAGATAAATCCTACTGTTTCCAACTCCTCTGTTTGGGCTAGTCTGTTGTCATGGCTATCAACTGCCATGGGATCATCTTGGTCTGACCCTTGATCCTGAGACCTACTACAGTGGAATCACCAAGGGGCCTAGAGGCCCTGAAAGAGGAACCAGATACAGAAGGAGATATGATGTCACACATAGAGAACACTATCAGCTATAAGAGCAACTAGAGGTCCTGAAAGAAATTAGACATGTGTGATGGAAGACATTAGGATTATATGCTCCAGGACTGATGAACATTAGATAGGGATCAAGGAAATGAAGAAGGTAATTGGACCATTATGTGAGATGTCAGGTAGCTAGCATCACAAAAGAGAATGCCCACTCATAATTTTGGGTGTTTTGAAGATAGGTGAGAGGGATTAGTGAGACACAAGTCAGAGAAGAAATGATATGTGTAGTTAGGGAAAACAGGACTCAAGATGCCATTAAATAAGATGTAAACCATGGGAGCAAGCACAAGCCTACTTATGAGAAAGAATTTAGTAAGTGCTGGTTTTGGTTAAGTTTAAGGTGCCTTGAAGGCATGTGATAGAATTAGTCTTGAAACTTAATAGTAGGTTAAGAGTTATCAACCTAGGAATGGCAGTTGAAACATAGGTATGCTATCACCATGAGAGGATATCACACAGAAGGTGACAAGAGGCAGTGAAGGAAATTCTGATTAACATCATTTATGAGAAAGAGCAAAGAATGAGAGGTCAGAGCAAGGCTGCGTGTGTGTGCTTGCGTGCTAAGTTGTTTCAGTCATGTCCAACTCGTTGCGACCCTATGGACTGTAGTCCACCAGGCTCCTCTGTCCATGGGATTCTCCAGGCAAGAATACTGGAGTGGTTTGCCATGCCCTCTTCAAAGGGATCTTCCCCATCCTGGGTCGAACTCCTGTCTCTTATTTCTCCTGTACTGGCAGGTAGGTTCTTTACCACTAAAGCCACCTAGAAAAACACAAATGCTGCTGACTAATTAAAGAAGCTTGAGTTTTGAGGAGAGATTAGATTCCTAATGTTGCAGAGAAATCTAATTAGGTGGAAGCTGAACATATGTCACTTGATTTGATGATTAGAATGTCACGGGTGGTTCTGGGCATGGTATTCTCTGCAGAACAACAGGAGAAGTGAAAGTAGAAGGGAGATTGTTAGGTTTTATGTTTTCCTTTTTTTTTTTTTTAAATAGACAAGTAGATTAAAGAAATAACAACAAATGGAAAAAGAAAATCAGAATTTTAGTTTCAAAAGGTAAGTATGCAATTTGAAAAAGGAGAGACTGGTGAGATGACTCCCATGTACCCTTTACCCTGCTTCAGTGCTCATCCCTGAGTTATTCTGAAACAAACCCAGAGAATTTCATCCTTAAATATTTGTTGGTATCACTAAAAGAGGAGGACTAGGTTTCCCTCATAGATTTACTTACTCTTCCTCTTTGTTTTCTTAATCTGATTTATTAGAGGGTTATCGATTTGTTAATAATTTTCAAGATCTCTTTACATATTTGTCCATTTGAAAATATTGTTTTTAACAGATTTTACTACTTAAAGTTTTTACCTCATTATTTCCCTTTCTGATTAATTCTCTCCCCTCAAATTTGTTAAAATAGTTAAAACTTCTTTAATATGCCAGGATTTAAGGTCACCATGTTTTTCTGTGCACGGTTTGCTATATCTCATATAATTTTTCCTATTTAAACAAGTTTAAGAAAATAATATTTTAAAGAGCAGTTATGTTTTTCCAGCAAAACTGAGCAGAAGATGCAGAGATTTTTCATATACTCCCTGTATATCCCACACAGGGACAGCTTTTCCTGTTCTCAACATCCCCACCAAAGTGGTACATTTGTCACATTTATAAACCTACAATGAGGTATTATTGTCCAAAGTCCACGGTTAATGTGAGGGTTCACTCCTGGGTTATGTCTCATATATTTCCACATTAGACAGTTCTTAATGTTAGTTTTTACTTTACCATTGAAATCTATTTTAGACTGTGCTCACATGTACAAATGTTTCCCACTTGAATGTATCTTGGAAAGTAGGAACTATAGTATTGTAGCAATCATGATCGCAAGATTCACTAGTAAATAACTAGTAAATAACTATTCACTAGTAAATAACATAGTCCCATCTGGGACAATTAAAGCTTTTCCTGGGACTTGCCTGGTGGTACAGTGAATAAGAATCCACCAGCCAATGCAGGGGATATGGGTTTAACCCCTGGTTTGGGAAGATCCTGCATGCTGAGGAGCAACTAAGCCTGGAGCCGCAACTACTGAGGCTGCCCTGGAGAGCCTGTGAGCTGCAACTACTGAGCCAGTGCAGCACAGCCGCTGAAGCCCCTGCACCCGGAGCCCTTGCTCTGAAACAAGAGAAGCCATTTCAATGAGAAGCTCGTCCACTGCAATGAAGAGCAGCCCCCACTCGCCACAACTAGAGGAAGCCCACATGCAGCAAGGAAGACCCAGCACAGCCATAAATAAAGTAAATTTTTAGAAAAGAAAGAAAGGAACCAGCTCCTCCCCCACACCTGAGGGCAGGAATGAATGCAGGTTCTCAGCGAGGCAGAAAGATCAGTGCCCAGACCACCTGGGCCTCTCTTCTCTGCCCTTCTCTGCGTCCCTCGCCCCCACCTCCCTGAAGCCCAGATCCTCTCCCACTTCCCTTAAAAAACAGAATCTTTTCCTAAACACCAGGAACACTGGAGATCAAAAAGAAAAATGGAATCATTATTCATCTAAAGCAGTGTCTCTGTCACTTATCAGCTTGATTACATGCCTCTGTGAGCCAAACAATTTCAAGACAAGAGTATCCTCTAAGACTCTGTCCCCCGGCTTGAGGTATCATGGACAAGTCTAGGACTGTGTTGTTTCTGGGTCTCTCTCAAGGATACTTATTTTCCTTTACTTCTAAATGAAAGTATGATAGCTACCTTCCTCTACCCTACTTGGAATACACTTCAGCTTGGAAGTGAGAGACTATAGGCTAACAGTTCTCACTACCTGAGACCTGGATGGTCTGATTCCTGCCCACGGAATATGTATGCCAGGCAAATGAATACATAGCTCTTTATCATGATCCCTGTAGCTGAAACTGCTCCTCCTGACATCATCTTGAAGAAAAATGCACAGAGGGTCAACCTGAACCCTGGGGTACATATATATAGGCAGAAGATCCCCTTCTGCCTGTTGGAGGTTAGCGAAGGTGATGATTGCAGTGTTTATGTGTGGAGAGTCTCTATACAGCATGACTGTGGTCTGTGTCTGTACTTCCACTCAGATTCTTTTCACGTCACTTGGCTTCCCCATTCCCTTCTTTATCAGATGCCTTTCTGGGGTGTGGACTTTGACCTTTAGGATAGACTCTGATTTGCAGAACTGGACAGTGGCATTTTGCTACATTCTAGCCCAGGATTTCTTGATTATGTACCTCTCTGGAATGCTGAGATGGTTGGATAGCATCACCGACTCAATGGATGCGAGTTTGGTTAAACTCTGGGAGTTGGTGATGGATAGGGAGGCCTGGTGTGCTGCGGTCCATGGTGTCGCAAAGAATCGGACACGACTGAGTGACTGAACTGAACTGGAATGCTACTGAAATTAAAAATTTCATTTTCCAACCCCAGATTTGCATAATCAGACCACTGGGGTTAGAGGGAGCCACTTTAGCTCTATCTCCCCTTCAACGGCAAAACCGGAGGATAGTGTAAAGCTCTCACTGAGACTGGACTCTGGACCATTTCCTTTTCGCATTTGCACAGTATCTGAGGGATCTAAAAACACACATTTGATTTTGGTAGAAATCTCTACAAGATGTTGCTGCACATTACCATTTGTTGGATAAATACCAGCAAAGCATAACAGTCATGCAGACCAAGTGTAAGAACCTGTCTTCACTCCACCGACCACGGCTCCCTTCAGACTAAAGCAGCCGTGTCTGGTGGAGCAGCAGGAAGCCCAGGGTGCCCATGGGGGCTGCCAGGCACTGTGGGTGGTGGTGGAGTGGGCACTCTCCCAGGTGGCTTGTACTTAGGACAGTGAGAGCAGGATTTGGAGGGAGCAGCGGTTCTTTCCAAACCTGAATGCTCCAACAGAAAGCTTCAGAAGGTCATAGATTAAAAAGAGCTAAAAAGTTGAAAAAAAGATGAAAAAACAAAAACCACCTCTCTAATGTCCAGGCTTTTCACTAGCTCATATGACTTTAAACATTCTCCTTTCCTCTACCTTGAGACAGCACCTAAACCATGGCTTTTGGATAAAGGAAAAGAGGAAGAAGAGAGACGGCAGCCAAGTCATTCTCTGTGTTTACTCTTAGTGCTTGTCTCTCTGTGGAACTTCTTGATCTCTAAGTTTTATTCCACTTCAGAAACTTTCCCCAAGGAAGCAAAGGAGAGTGACAGCTATAAAGACAAATAAAATCTATACTGATATCTCCAAACCAGCAGACGAGTTGATTTTCACATGTTATTTCACATAATCCTAATAACCCAAGTCCTATATTATTTTCTGTCTAAGGATTAAAGAAAAACATCTCCTAGAGGTACATGTACCCCTTAGTATTTTTTGGATGACTGCACCATATCAGTGGTGGAATATGTGCACAGTTGCTCAGTCGTGTCTGACTCTTTGTGACCCCATGCACTGTAGCCTGCTAGGCTCCTCTGTCCATGGAGATTCTCCACGCAAGCATACTGGAGTGGGTTGCCATGCCTCCTCCAGAAAAATTTCCAACCGTGGTGGAAAATAAATTATGTAATTATCTGTATGAGAATAAGATCAATGATTTGCTTTGCCCCACAGGGAAGGATTTGATATATTTGAAATATTTATACTAAGTCAAATAACACATTGACAGTTATGTATAAGGACTCAACTCACCTTTAATTCAACAAACAGAAGTTAGAACGCAGAGCAAATCACTTAAATTATCTCCTTCCACATTAGAAGGGATGCCTGACACAACTGTGAAGATATTGCTTTAGCTCATTTCACTTTGACTTATCCACGTTACAAAAAGAATATGAGATAGTTTGAACACTTCTCCTTGCCTTTGTTTTTTTTTAATTAATTTTTATTTTTTAGTTTGTTTTGCTTTACAATACTGTATTCATTTTGCTATACATTGACATGAATCAGCCATGAGTGAATCAGTTCTAATGAGGTGGATGAAGCTGGAGCCGATTATACAGAGTGAAGTAACCCAGAAAGAAAAACACCAATACAGTATACTTACACATATATATGGAATTTAGAAAGATGCTAATGATGAACCTGTACGCAAGACAGCAAAAGAGACACAGATGTATAGAACAGCCTTTTGGACTCTGTGGGAGAGGGAGAGGGTGGGATGATTTGGTAGAGTGGCAGTGTAACATGTATGATATCATAAGTGAAACGAATTGCCAGTCTAGGTTTGATGCAGGATGCAGGATGCTTGGGACTGATGCACGGGGATAATTCTCCTTGCCTTTGAATTACATTTATTGTTTTTTGCAATCTGGTATCACCTCTCAAGATAATTTTGAAGCAAATTACAAATAATTTTTAATTCCAAACAAACTACTTGCATGGTGAGACAGTGACACATACACACACTCACACTCACAGGATCATTATAGTCTGATTTGAGATTTATTTTACTAAACATTATTCACAATATGCATGATTCATGGGCTGGTGGAGGGCTCATATAGGTCTTGGGTATGTTTGAAGCTTTGTGTTTAAAATACTTACTCCAAAAATTTTTTTTTAATAAAAATAAAAAGTAAAATATTGACTCCAGTAGACCTTATGTTTGCTAGAACATATATAAGGAGAACAGATGTTTATCGGTAATATTTTATTTTAAGGATAAGCAAGAACACCATGTCAAATATCTACTCTTTTAATACCATAATCCATATCTTTGAGGACTCATTTCTTTTCATTAAAAGTTGATCTCTTAGCCAAATTCAAGTATACAAAATAGTATTATGAATAAGATTCACATGCTGTGCATCAGCTTCCAGGAATTTATCTTATAACTGAAAAAATTTTAAAACAGTCACCATATAAGGTGGTTAATGTGTTAATGTGATAATCATCTCAAAATATATCAAATCATCAGTTTGTACACTTTAAGTACGTATGTGTGTGTGTACTCAATTGCCCTGTCTTGTCCGACTTTCTGAGATTCATGGACCATAGCCCATCAGGCTCCTCTGTCCATGGAATTTTCCAGGCAAGAATACTGAAGTGAGTTATCATTTCCTTCTTCAGGGGATCTTCCCAACCTGTACATTGAACCCTTGACTCTTGCATCTCCTGTACTGGCAAGTGGATACTTATAAACTTGGGCTACCTGGGAAGCTTACACTTTAAGCATACACAATATTTATTTGTCAGTTCTATTTCAGTAAATCTGGGGGATACACTCAATCTCATTTTGTGATTTTTCTAGGAAATGAAGAACTTCTTGTATAAATTAGTGTATCTTACCTCTTTTTCAGGCCATGAATCTCTAAGCTGGAGAAAAACAAAGTATTCTGATTGAATTAGGGAGCTGGCAGTGATTATTTTACGTTATATCTGAATATCCCTTTGTGTCCTTCAGCCTAAGTGAATTTTCCCTACTTCTGAAAGTTTAAAATCTACCCTTCCCTAAAGACTGCTACTATTGCTATAGACAGTAGTGGTCTGCCTCATCTCTGAAACTCAACCAGTTCCTACCACTTTTTATAATGACTTGCTGGTCCCCTCAGGGATGGGCTTGATTATTAGGAGCAATGGTTCTAAGCCAAAGAGAGCACTGGATACGGTGATTCATTCATTCAGCAGTTGGTCAGGATGAGGCCTGTGTTGGCCAGTCCTCTCCTCACTAGACTGCAAGGCTGTGAAGAGAATGATGCTGCATCGTCTTTCAGTGTGCTCATCTGTAGTTCAGTTCAGTTCAGATGCTCAGTCGTGTCCTACTCTTTGTGACTCCATGAATTGCAGCACACTAGGCCTCCCTGTCCATCACCAACTCCCGAAGTTCATCCAAACTCATGTGCATTGAGTTGGTGATGCTATCCAGCCATCTCACCCTCTGTCGTCCCTTTCTCCTCCTGCCCCCAATCCCTCCCAGCATCAGGGTCTTTTCCAATGAGTCAACTCTTCGCATGAGGTGGCCAAAGTTTGGAGTTTCAGCTTCAGCATCAGTCCTTCCAATGAACACCCAGGACTGGTCTCCTTTAGGATGGGCTGGTTGGATTTCCTTGCAGTCCAAGGGACTTGCAAGAGACTTCTCCAGCACAACAGTTCAAAAGCATCAATTCTTTGGCGCTCAGCTTTCTTCACAGTCCAACTCTCACATCCATACATGACCACTGGAAAAACCATAGCCTTGACTAGACGGACTTTTGTTGGCAAAGTAATATCTTTGCTTTTTAATATGCTATCTAGTAGATATCCTCAATACTTGTTTGGCCCATGTTCTGTAACTTGTGGGATTTTTGTTCCTCAACCACGGATTGAAACCAAAAGTCATAGCAGTAAAAGCACTGAGTCCTAATCACTGGACTGTGAGAGAACTCCGCAAAATACTTAATAAATAAATTTTTAAAATTCCATCATTTGTCACTTACAATTATATAACTGAATATTTTCCACTCCTGGACATATATTCAGAAAAGACAAAAACTCATTTGAAAAGATACATGCACCCTCATGCTCATAGTAGCACTATTAAAAATAGCCAAGACGTGGCTCAGCGGTAAAGATTTCGACTGCCAAGTAGGAGATATGGGTTCTATTGCGGGTCAGGAAGATCCCCTGGAAGAGGAAATGATAACCTGCTTTAGAATTCTTGCCTGAGAAATCCCATGGATAGAGGAGCCTGGTGGGCTATAGTCCATGAGGTCACAAAAGAGTCGGACATGATTTAGTGACTAAACAACAACAAAAAGACATGGAAGCAACCATTGTCAGATGACTATATGAGGAAGATTGGAATATACAATATATACAGTTGAATATTGCTCATACATTAAAAAAGAATGAAAAATGCCATTTGCAGCAACGTGGATGGTCTTAGAGACTATTACACTGAGTGAAGTAAGTCTGATAGAAAAAGACAAATATGATATCAGTTATATGTGAAATTGAAAACAACTACACAAATGAACTTGTTTATAGAACAGAAATAGGCATAGAAAACAAACTTACGGTTACCAAAGGTTTGAAAAGGGAAGGAGGGATAAATTAGGAGTTTGGAATTAATAGTTACTCACTACTACATATAAAAATAGATAAACAACAAGGACCTACCCTATAATACAAGGGACTATATTCAATATTAAATATCTTGTAATAATTTATAAAGGAAAACAATCTGAAAAAGAATACATATATACAGACATATATATATAACTGAATAACTTTACTGTACACTTGAAACTGATACAACATTGCAAATCAACAAGTCAATAAAAATTTTTAAGGGAGAAAGAATAGTTATATAATTTGGGGGTAGGAACAAATTTATGTAATATTTAAATTATTCTTATATTTTTTGAATTAAAACTTTATCCAAGTCTTACTTAAAAATATGACTGGAAATCTACCACTGTAGTTTAAAACACTTCTTGAGAGAATATTACATTCTTTCTTTTACACATTCTATTTCTTCATCACTGTGTTCTAAATATGTATCTGATATTAGGTTATATTAATTGGATTGTTCTGGAAATATATTACACAGGTTTCCACATGTAAAAAGAATATTATAGGATATATTCTTACAAATATTTAGGCCACTAAAACCCAGAGATCAGAATTCTTGAGGGACACTTGCTTTTATATTTCTTGGCATAAAATACTTGAACTGAGAACAGAAGTCACATTCATTTAAACCTGCTTCTTCTTAATGTAAAGATGAAAAGGAATAACTGACATCTTTCCTCTTAAAATGATGAGATGATATAATCATTCATGTGACTGTATTATCTTTCCTTTTCTAAAATTTTTTTTTTCTTTTTAGTTTTTTGGCCATGTGGCATGTGGGATCTTAGCTCCCCGGCCAGGGTTCACACCTGCACATCTTCCACTGGAAGGGTGGTGTCTTAACCACTAGACCACCAGGAAAGACCCTGCATTATCTTTCTATTGAGCAAGGATGATCTAGACTTCACTTTTGAAAAAATACTTTCAATTCTCATAGTTTTAATAGTAATATGTAGTACATGGAAATGTTTAAAAACGTAGCTTTTAAATTGCTAAATTGATTTTGAATTCCAAAATGCACCTAAGGCCTGAATGAGCACAAATATTCTCAGTTATTTGCACTGTTAGCCCTCATCACTTGATTTTATAGTCAGAATGAAAAACCCACAAGTGACTCATGACTGGAAGACTTGGTCTGTGGGTGCCTTTCCTTGGCTCCTCATTTCCCTCACGTATTGTAGGAGGGGATACAATCTTGGAACGAACGACTCAAACGAAAAATGAATCAATGATATAAAGCCAATAGAGTTTGGGGCCTAGCACAGTAAGAATGAAGAAATGCTAATTAAGTCTATTATGATGTTAATGTAGTTTCTTACAGTGTTTTCATTAAAAAAAAAAAAAATCCCTTCCCTTTGCCTCTCCTGTTTGTTCCTTAACTGAGACAAGACAAAGGAAAAAACAAAAAACGTTCCAGGGTTGAGGACTTGAACCAGAGAGAAGTGAAATTTTCAATATTCTGTGTAAGAATTTTCCGTCGATCCCTTAGTCACGTAGTCACTACCTTACATCCGGTCCCTAGGAGGGGGCGTGGCTTCCTGGGAATTCTGTTTGCAGCTGTTTTCTGCCTGCAGCGACCAGAGTGCTGGGAACAGCTGGAGGTAAGTGACCAGGGTGCCCGCGCCGGCGCTGAATGGCACCCCTGGCTCCTGGGGATTGAGACCTGCCTCTTCCAACTCCCTTTCCCCATCTTTAAATCCTTCGGGGCTCGTTTTAACTGCAAGCCCAGGGTAGGGAACTTAGTCCTGGAGTGCGATGCCCTAAGGGTATCTGCGGGTTTGGTGGTTCAGGGGAATCTTGCTGAATGTGGAAGGGGGATGTAGCCATCTCCTGATAATCCCAAGACCCCTCTTTCTACTTCACTTCTCTTTTACTTCATTTTACTTTTGATCAACTTCTCTCGTTCTTTCTTCCTTCCTTTGTTTCCTGTGGACACTTGATGCTTTCTCAATTTTATGTGATTTTATGCTGGGGAAATGGAGCTTCA